>QYTT01084539.1:5725-16656 GCA_006980735.1 Dasypogon diadema
CCCCCTCCGCCCAAAAAAAAAAAAAAAAAAAATATTGTTATTTATATAGATATAGCGTGTTTTGGGTGGTCTGCCTCATAGTTTCTTTTCTGATCTCTCCGGTCTTTTATTTACGCCCATAAAATCCTTAAACTTCTTTTCAATTCGTACAAATTAATTCTTTTATTTTCCACTTTTGTATCTGTCTTAGCTCTAGCTTTCTTTTCACGGTCACTTTTGAATCATTATTTCACTCAGAGTCACTTTTTACGAGCCATCTGCTTTTCGACCGTTCAACTGCGCCATGTATTATTTTAATTTGAGGGGGGTGCTTAGTGAAACGACAGATGTGCGCTACTCCACTTTATTGGACAGACTACTAGCCTACTACTACTAGGTTAGAGAGCCGGAGGCTGCTCCACTACACCAGACTTACTAGCTATACTAATTTCAGCAACTCTAAATCTCTACATGTACAGCAAGCACATAAAATTTAGTTAAATTTAGTTAAATTTTTTGTATAGAAAAATCACACAACCAGCGCCATATAATGTAATTATTTACTTGTAATTAGCTTTGCTAAATCAACTGCGGTACATAGGAAACGAACAATAGGGCCTTTGTCTACTAAAAGTTTACATTAATCTACCAAAAGTTTACATTGTCTACGCATTGTTTACCCCGAAGTGTAAACAATTAAAATCTACGCGTAAATGCCCATAGCACTGAATATATATTATGAGGAATGAATCTACGTACCTACACATTCTTCAATATTACATCTGAGCAAGGAACGTAAGAGCCCTTACATTTCTGTTTTACTTTGCAAAATAGATATGTTTCTGTGTTTTTAACTAACAAATTGTTTGCTGAATGGACGGCATTTATTTACATACGATCCTTAGAAGTTTGCAACATATCTTTGTTACAAGCTTGTTCTGATTATATCTGTATAGCTCAGAGTGTTGAATTAAGCTTTTAGCAAGCAGAGAACACTGTGATGTAATTTTGAAAATTACACAATGTAAGCATTAAAAGTATTAATTTTTAATTATTGCAATCAAATCCAGTACTTCACAATCAATTATATAATTAGAAACTGCATTACAAGTATAAGTGGAATAAACCTTACGATTTCGCAACTCAAGTCTATCTTCCTATAGATGATAATTAGCTTTGAATCATTAACATTGCCTATTATGTAATTTAAATAGCAGCAACTGAGGTGTAGACACTTTTAAAAGAAATATTTAGAAATATAGCCATTTTACAAATTTAAGATATTTCCAGTTTACATTCTTAACAAAATAAAAATATCACAACATCCATTTTCAAATCCTAAGTTTTAAAAAGTAAGTTTGAAGAATCTTAGGATTGAGGATTAGTATTCCGTCTATGGATTTTTTGCTTGAAGAACTTGAAGCAGAATTTGTTGGACTTGGCATTATTATGCTACTACACAGCCTATCAATTGAAAATACATAAGGCAAAGTACTACGTAATGTGAATGCATTTTTATATGAACCACTGGATTACGATTTAAACTCTGCACTGCCTTTTTGAGTACATAAAGCGCAGGATAAAAAATAATCCTTAGGTCAAAATACGAAAAATGTAATCCCTAAAATTAAAAATTCCTAATGACAAAATCCTTAACATTAGAACTTCTTAACAAAGAAACCTAAAGTTCAATAAAATAAAAAATGTTGAAATAAAACACATAATTTATATATAATATAAATATATTGGGTGTACAAATATGATTCCGCCATTTTTTAGTAAATAAAAGCCATCTGTTTGTTAATAAAATGCCAAAAAAATTGATTCAAATTATCCTCCATCGAAAGCTACAAACTTCTCCCATCTTTCGGGTCTAATGGATTTCGCGAGGGAAGACGTCTTGATTGTTGGTCTGAACGTTGACCTAGTCATTCATAATGCATCCGCTAAAACACTTAGGGACTTCGAGAAGATCTCCTTTAGAAACACACTACTCTTCCTTGAAAGAGTGGGACTGACTGAAGTGCTATAATTAGTGCTACGTCAGCACCGCCACATTCTATAATTAGAATTGTAATTATAGGGAAATGTTAAGCATTCATAGTACTTTGAATTTATTTCTTGTTGCTGTATTTGATTTTACTTTTTTTTAATTAGATGTCACTTCTGTCACTTTTACGATGGCAAAGGACACTATTTTGGAGGCAATGGAACAATTGGAACAATTTCTCATTCTAAAGCGGGCCACACACTAAAAATTTTTTCTCCAGATTTGGCCGATCGTTTCAAGAACGATCGGGTAAATATGAATTGTGTGGGCCAAATCTGTCGGTTAAGTTCGGAACAAAGGATTTCTAGCTAATCTTGAAAATTTACCCGAATCGTTCAAGTCTGGAGTAAAAACTGAAGAGTGTGGTAGCTTTGTGCCTCGTCCCTTCAGTTTTGTCATTGGTTCCTACCAAGAAAAAGGTCGATCCATTTTTTCTGTCGCCCAAAACTGGAAACAAAGTCTGTAGTGTTTGGATAGCATCGGGTAAATCTGAAGCAAAAATCCGTAGTGTGTGGCCAGTCTTAGTCTTCCACGCTAAGCAGGAGTCTTACATCGAAAAAACTTTGGCAAAATCTTAGGGACATTGGAATTGGGCGACCAAGAACCTTAACCATATCTACTGCTCCTAATGAATTAAATCTATCTTCGCAAAATCCAAATGATACAAGTCTTCATGTGTAGTTTTTCAGTTTTTTGGTAACTCTAGATCCTTCCAAAAGATTTACGTTTACTTCTATTAATGAGATGCATATTCATCAGGCAGTCATGTCTATTAAATCCAATACTGTTAGACTTTACGATTTGCATCCTAAGTTTATTTAAGTCTTCCTTGCAGTAATTCTACCTTCTATCTAACATGCCATCCGAATTCAGATCGAAGCGTAGCTGCGTTTCAGCCTTACTTAAAAAATCTTTGATGATATTAGGGGTTTTCTAGATAAGGATAAATTTGCAGCTCTTGTCTTTCTCGACTTTCTCGACTATTCTTACGAAAATTTGATGTTTAACTCTAATTTTTCTATCTATGTATGCAAGCCAACCTGTTTTTATCTTAACTGTCGTCGTCAAGGTGGCTTTTGTAGCTTCTTCCAACTTTCTTCTGTTTTAACTGGGGTCGTACAGGAATCTACTCTTGCTCCTCTATTATTCTCCATCTTTATTAATGATCTTTCGCAATTTTTAAATAACTAACTATCATATGTATGCGAATGGTATTCAAGTTTATTTTTCTAAACCCGTGGAGCTGATCTATGTTGCCATATACCGATAGAACGACACTCTTGCGAATATCATTCAAATATGGCTGTCTCTATAATAGCTTAAACTGAAATGAGTCAAAATCGAATGCTATTATTATCTACAAAAACGAATTAGATATGTCTCGTTCCACACTAAAATATCTTTCACAGTATTAGTATATCGGCATATACTAGGCGCCTAGGTCAGTATTTAAAAGGTGACAATCAAGCTCAGTTGAGATCTTGCGAAAAATCTTCGCGTCATCAGCATAACAAAGGATTCTCGGGAATGAAGGGTTCAAAGACAGATCACTGATATGAATTACGAAAAGAAGAGGTCCAAGATGGCTACCTTCAGGCACGCACTCCTGAGAACAAATAGCTTATGTATAAAATTCTGGTGATCGATCCTAACGAAAACCTTGCTGAAGTCTGTATAATAGAATCGATTTGCTCACTAGTCCCAAGGGCGGACAAGACAAGACAATTAGAAAATTCCAATAGATTAGCTGTTGTCGGTTTCCCTTTAATAAACCCCTGTTGGAAAGGGGAAAGAAAAGATTTACAATGAAAATAAAGGACGTCACAAATATGAGACTCGCGGGGCATGGGAAGTTAGTAATGGGTCTAGAATTTGAGATATCGCACTTGTTGTCGCAAGGAGATAATAGTAGAGAGCCTCCAAGCATACGGCAAAATACCAGAATGAATAAACAAATTAAACAGACAACAAAGAATGGAAACAACGGACGACAAACGTCTTTTGATCAAGTAGGAGGGAATGCTATCGGGATAACTCGAGAAACTATCAGTCAGATTAGAAATATTTTTAAAAATCATGTTTTCGTCAAAGAAGAGATTCTTAAGTTGAAGAGAGGTCCATGGAAAGTTTGTCAAGAAAGTAAAAGAATTAAAGTTAGTATCACAACATTCACTAAGGAATGCAGTTCTTATTCGCAATCATAGGACGATTATCACTAGTATCGGAATCAAATGATAAGGCAAAGGGGTAGCCATCGGACTTACACTTAGAGTTAACAAATCCCCAGAACTGTATATAGGATCGCTTCACAGAAGCATTTAATTCTGCCAATGTAGCTATCGTAAGAAGCGGCAACACTCGAAGTTATCACGAAGATAATCAACACCGCTCTTCGAGGAGCAAAACCTCTTTCTTCTTCCTTATTCTTCGAGCTGATAACCACGTGGATTATTGGACCCAGTAACCGGAACACATTGGACGAAACACATAGTAATGATAAAGTCTATTTTTTAACTTATAACAATAATTACTCGATTCTGCAGATTTGGGTATATATAGTCAAATGTACAAAGACATCCTCATAAAATTAATAATTAGATTACGCAAGGAACAACTTCCTATTAGGATCTTTACCGGAGATAAAAAATGAATCCTATATGATAATATCAAGCGCAACAAGCAATAGCTTTCTTCAGACCAGTCACTGGAATCAACCCCTAAACCAAGCTAATATCCGAGGAAGGTGTTATTGTATATTTGGTCCCGAACAAAAAGATTGAAAATTTTCAGGAAAGATAGTAAACCGTTATTGATAATGCTGTAGATCATATACTTAATTAAGAAATAAAATCCTATTTGTCCGTCCTTTATGTTAAACTATTTAATTACTTATAAGTACCTCCATGGTTTGGTTGTACTATATAAAATATCTTTCGCCAAAGCTCATCACTATGCGGATGTTGTTCAGTTGTATTTTTCTGTACATCCGAACGAGATTGCATACGGTACACAGCAACTTAATGAGGATCTCTGTGGGATTAATGAGTGGTCAAGGGAAAATCGGCTGTTGCTGAATCCAGCGAAGTCACAGTGTATTGCCTTTTATCGGTCGCCTCACATATTGGTGCGAACTTTTCCAGAAATCATGCTAGATAACACCGTTCTAGCATATGAAAATAAGGTCACTAACTTGGGAGTCATTGCCAATCATAAGCTGACTTTCTGTGATCAGATTAAAGCCAAGCTTAGCAGAATTTATACTGGCCTGCGGAGGCTTTGGCTGTTTGCTGACGTGCTGCCCTTGCAGCCTCGTTTAAGGCTTGTGATGGTGCTCCTTATTCCTCATTTCACCTACTGCTCCTCCATTTTTCCGAAACTTGACTTTGTTTGTAAGCGCAAACTCTGAAATGCATTTAGTGACTGTGTGCGATTTGTTTATTTACTGAGGTTTGATCATATTTCTGAATTTAAATTATCACTGCTGAGATGCTCGATGGATACTTAAGGCACAGGATACTAATATTTTTATAAATTAATTTTTATAAATTAATTACTACTAAACAACCGGCCTATTTATATGAGGAGTTCATTGTTCATCTACTTAAGGTCCATACAGGATAGGCAGTTTTTGATTCCTCGATGTAGAACAACAGCATGTGAATTTTCGTTCCTTGTTCAGGCTCCACGTTTGTGGAATTATCTTACTCAGTCCGTCCGTGGTGCTTCTACTGTTCAAGTGTTTGCTGTTGGTCCATAACATGTAAACTTTTTATTCAGATCATTCAGATGAATGGTATTTTTATTACATCCTTTTTGACTTAGTGATAATTATCTGAAATCATCCGACTGGCCATGTGTTGAATCAGACTGAAAGATTGTAGAAAGCTTCGAAAATAGCTGCAAGAAAACGCAAAGATAGTGATAAAACTAAAATACGTTTTTTATATCCATAATCAATTCAACCTATTTGCTGCTATTTAATCCAATATACCCACATCAAAAGTTATAAAATTAAGTGACGAATATGGAGCAAAACAAAACGATAAATATTCTCTTTGGATGTGATTTTTATTAGAAAACTTAAAGCGCTTTAAACTGCATATGTAAAACGCAACAACAAAAAACCGCTCACTTAGTTTTACTTTTGCCAGGTAGCATTGTTAGACTCATTAGAATTAGAAACTAATTAGCATTGAAATTATACAAAAATGTAAAAGTGTAACTACACAGAAAAAGTTATATATTTTTACTAAAATCAAATGATTGTATACATTTTTTATTAGTTGAAATATATTATGATTATGGTTGCATGTTGCCTGTTTTATATGACTTCATTAATCCTCTAGGCTTGAAAATAATTTGGTCCTTCGAACTGGGTATTTTTCAGCAAGTAGAGATTTTCTCCCTGTTGCAAGATTGCATAACCGAAATCATTTACACAAAGATAGTAACTACATTACTGGCAATTTTCTTACATTATTACAATCTTGGTTTTAGGAAACTGATGGGAACTTAACCGTACTTGGTGCGATATCTCCTGGTGATAAGAGGCCTACAGATATCCAAGGAACACTCTATTTCTGAGAAGCTACACAACAAAATTTATTACAACAGCCACAAAAGATCTCACCGGTTCAACCCAGTTTAACCCGTTAAGGAAAAACCAGTACTAATAATTTAAAATTATTCTTCAACGTTTATGCTATACGATTGTAGCTACAAGTTTATGTTTTCATCTGAAAAAATTGTCATACTTTTTCTCCTGTCATTTATCTTAGGTGTGGTCTGATGCTGCTTTGATTAGGTTTAGAAGTGCTATCAAAACAGGTTCTAGACAATTGCCACCTTAATATCTTTAGCATGAAAGCGTCCAAGCGTACGCAATTATGGATTTTGAGCAATATATCTGGGAAGATGGGCGAGGCAGCTTGTTTTGCCTAGAGCCCTAGAAGATCCCCGCCAGAGTGGCGTCCAAAACAAAACAATGTTTGCCAAAATTTCTAAAAATCATGGACTATAGCCTAGGCTAGACACTTTCTTGCATGGAATTTTAAAGTTTGTATTGTAGGATCTGGGCACGGCACGACTGGATCGAAAGGAGATCACTTGCAGAGTGCGCGTACAGAGTTTATCGAGATACGCCGCAATCCTGAGTAACTACAGCGATTTAAGTATGGAAGCAAGCACGAGTATGAAATTGTGGATTTTGCATAGTATATCTGGGAAATCCAGGACTACTATGGGCCGGGGCAATTTTTTGTGCTCCTAGAGGGTCCCCGCTTGAATGGCGTCCAAAGCATACCAAACCATAGAAAAAAATTTCTAAAAATCATGGACCTAAGCTTTTTTTGCATGAAATTTTAAATTTGTCGGATTTGGGCGCGGAATGGACCAATCAAAAGGAGATAATCAGCTGAGTGTGCGTACAGAATTTGAGCGAGATACGTGGCAATCCTGAGTAGCTACAGCAATTTAAGTTTCCATTTCAGCAAAGTTTTTGATAAACTTTCTTATTCGAGAAATTGCGGATTTGGATTCTCAGCTTTATTTTCAAAGTGGATTTATACCTATTTGTCTGAGAGATCGTATCAGGTGCTTTTCCGTGGTTTTCACTCGAGGGTCATAAAGGCTACATCTGGCGTACCCTAGAGAAATTATCTTGGTTTCCTTATCTTCATCATCTCTATTGATGACATTATAGGTCGCGGGATTATTGATTGCGTTTCATTTCAGTTGGACTTAAACGTTTTTTACAATTGGTTTAGTCAGAATGATTTATCGATCAGCATAAATAAATGTGAGGTCTGTTGTTCTTTAGAAGCCATGTTCCTCTTTTATTTGACTATATATTCTCCGGTAATATTATTCCACGTGTGCAATCTGTTAAAGATTTGGGCGTCATTCTGGATTCGAAATTGGATTTTATCTCTCATATTAATCAGACTGTTTTTAAAAGCAACTTCGTGTTTGGTTTTACTATGCGGTGGTGCAGGGAGATCTGCAGCCTTCAGATTGGTCTAACTTTATATAATTCCACTGCTTAAATATGCATCTCAGGTGTGGAACCCTTTCTACTCTGTCCATATTGGCCGTATTGAGTCTGTTCAGTGCAGGTTCATTAGATTTGCTTTTATAAATCTTCCTTGGAATCCTCTATTTCTTCCACCTTATCAGGAGCGCCTAAAGCTGATCAATTTAAGATCTTTGGAAAAGCGACGTAGAATTGCCGACATTGTTTTTGTCCGCCCAGCTATTGAATTCTAGTATTGACTTTTCGGAACTCCGAGGGAGGTATCATTTAGGGATAGTCCTCTTCGAGCACTAACTATGGGAAGCGTGAACCCATCAATCGCATGTGAATAACATTTAACCACATTATGGAGCGTTTTAACTTGAATGTCTCTAAGCACGTGCTGAAATTTCATCTTTTCTTTATCATTTACTTTCCTGATGTACTCTTTACTAGCAACTTCTTTTGTTCTTTTAATTGGCTTAACTATTCTAACAGTTTCGTGTCTTGCATCCTTGTCGGGGAGCCTAATATTAACACATTTATTTGAAATGTGTGAACGCTTAATGCGATAAATGGATGAATGTTTCTTGGCTTCTCGCAGAAAAGTGCACCTTCTGGGCTAGAGGGGAAACTCATTATTACATATTATCATAATAATCATTATTATTAATAGGAATTCTCTCTCACAGGACTTCGGGTTCAATAAATTAGAAAGAATGTGAATTGCTAACATTTATTATATCCCAAATATTTAACATATTAACTAGTTTGTGTCACGACATTTGTAATTTTAGAATAACATAAAACTAATGGTACCAGTATAAATTATTGAAAAAGAACCTCCATGAGATTACAAAAATTGCACACGAGCCTTCCTATAGTAAATACGTGTAAATTCATAGAAAAAGAACAAATACCTACACAATTACAATATTTGTTTTCATATAACTAATAAAATGTGATTCCTTTCTAAATGAGATACATCACCGTTCTGTAAATTATCTAAACACGAATCTGAAGCAATACACACAAAATTTTTGGGAATTTGAGCAATTAACCTGAATGTTCCAGACGGAGATTTATACGAGAAGAACATTTACGTTTATCATAATTTCCGAGGGGTTTTCAATTTACTTCAAATTACACCGATATTAAGTGCTAATAACTGAAGAAATAATAAAAACAATCTAACTTTATAAATAAGTAGTAACATCTAAAAAGAATTTCATTCTCCAAGAGCCGATTACTGAAACCTTTCGTTATTGGAATAAAATTTGCTAATTTTATACACCTATCCTTCGATTTACACGGTAGCATGGACAAAAAAAGGATGAAAGCTTCCACTACACAGAGAACAAGAGTATAGGTTATTTTTTTAATAAACGAAATTATTTTTGTTTGTGCAAAATTTGCTTTGAGACCGACCGTTTCCTTCGGTAATCTGAAAATTTATTTAAAGTTTTACCTATGCAACAATTTATTTAGAAGTTAGGAAAGTGTCGTTTATAATTATTACGTTCTTCGTTTTAAATTGGAAACCGTATAAACTCGAGCACCGTGTAAATCAAGTGAAGGGTGTAATTAATAAAAATGTCACATAATACCTCTAAGTACATTTGAAGCCGACTCAAATTTCAATATATTCCACACTTAAGAACTTTCGACTAGATAATGCCATCATTTGAATACACATTTACACATAAATACACACACTTTAAAGATAAAAAAGATTGGCAGGAGTAAATAATGACTAAAAGATCTCAAAGTATTGATCTACATAAATAATATAACATTTGTTCACAATGGTACAATATTCCATTCAGGTAAAATTTACGTATGGATATGGTTAGATAAAAGTGGCGTTGTGGCAGTTGGATATGAACTTTGTCTTCTTTGGTAGATAGTTCCCAAGTCATCCATGCAGGGACAGGATGAAGTCATATCCTCGTAGGCAATCGATCCTCCACTTGATTTGCGAGGGCTGTAGTCCGATATAACTTCCAAGAGAGCTTCATCACTAAAAATAAATTTTTTTACCATAATGAGAGTAGTTTTCTTTTAAAATGCAGACAAAATATGTACAATGATATGGTCTTAGATGCACAAATATTATAGTTGAAGAGGTACGGAATAGAAAATGATAAATCCAGTTATCAGGTTCTCTTACAATTGCAAAAAAAATTCAATTTTCTCCTGGATTTAGCGGTTCTTGATCCAACTTTATGATTTCAAATACAACTTTCATGGGGATTATACGCTTTCTGATAAAGTTTGTTTGCGGTGTCGTAAAAACTCTCTATAAAAAGTGATTTCAGTTTGGAGTAACATATGATGACGTGCTAACAGGATTCCTTAGTACAATATTAACCTCGGTACCACTGAGTGCAATGGAATTAATCCTAGATTTTTCAAAATGCTTCTTCCATTCTTAATCCCGACAATAGTGCAAATAATTAACGTAGATTTGCATTGTCTACATTTCGGAGTAGACAATGTGTAGACAATGTAGATAATGGATAGTAGAGAATGTAAACTTTTAAGGCAATGTAAACTTTTAGTAGGCAGGCCCTATTCATAGACTTGCGATATGTCGCAGCTGAACAGTATACGTTTAACGCATGCGCTGTAGTGCGCGATATAACACCGAATAGTTAACAAGAGTGTCAAAACGATGTTAAATTCATAAGAGAACATATTATTCCATATTACGGAAGGCTTCCATATTATATTTAGCTTATGGTTTAGTTCTTTTTTCTTTTTATCGTTCCTGTTCTTTTTAATCTTAAATTGTCTATAGACTTAGTTTAAAATTATTTATTGTTAGCTACTTAGTAGACTCTCCTTGCATATTAGTGTACTTGCAAAAGAAGCTGTTTATTCTTGTGTACA
>QYTT01084540.1:0-27529 GCA_006980735.1 Dasypogon diadema
TAAACCATTGCTAGTTTTACAATAAATTATTTTCCTACGCAACAAAGTTGTTTCAGTTATAAAACATTGCTGATGCTTATTCGCCCATTTTTATAGGAGAAATTCTATATAAAAAATGACGACCGTGGCAATGTTTTTTTTCCGTGTATAAATAAATGAAGCTGACATGAATGCACGAAGAAATGGAAAAAATAATACCGCAAATAAACTAGATAAAGCTTAAGTAGGGGTTATTACTGGACTCCAACATACCGTCTTCTTCACATCTTTTGCGATATCTTGGATCTGTATCGGTGGCTCAATAGTCAGCAAAATTCAATGTCGAAACGGTCGTTCATTGAAAAATCATTTTACTATTTACATTTTATTATTTTTACATGACTGTACGACCATGTCATCTCTTACGATTTGTTGCTGAGCATATTTAACCTTACCCCACTCAATTACGACTAAGATGGTTTAATGGTCTTCTAATAAATAATTAAATTATTTCTAGAGATTTTTGCTCATTATATATCAAAATTAAAATTATGATAATATTTTTAGAACTAAAACGCCGATAATACGCTATTCGGCACTACTATGGGTTACATTGTTTGATTTCTCTTTAGGAGGACTGACAAAAACGCTATTAAATACCTTGATTTAATCTCTTTTTTTATGTAGGTGCTTGTTGAGATAGATACAGAGCAGTTTTATTCTAGGCAAAGTAATAAATAACTTATTCATGGAGTGATAAATTAAATAATTATTTCTATTAAAGCAAGGAGATCCTTTTCATTTTGCTAAATACAAAAACAGTTTATGTTCCTAGAATTTCAAGTTACAGATAGTACCCATTAAGATTTCAGGCCCATTTATAGCCTTTATGTTTTTTTCCTTACTACACGTCCATTTAAAAGAAGCCGTAGTGTTTCTATATATTTTTAGAGTAAAATGTAGCTAAGAAATACTATACTGTGTTAGTCCCACATCTTGCTATTAACGTGTCTTCTTTCACTTTTTCTTGCAGGAGAAGAAAGACTGCATTCAGCAATTCTTTCCATTGAAAATATGGACAGACATAAGGGAGGTGTTTATATCTGTACAGCTAATAATGGCGTTGGACAACCAGCATCCAGTCAAGTCGTATTACATGTCTTATGTGAGTATCCTTAAGAATATCACCCAAGATTTTGCCCCCACAACCGTTTCGAATAGCTGCCCATTATGGTGCAAGGAGTGTGTGACAATGACATTCCTTTTCATTCCTTCTCTTTATTATATGATTTAAAAGGGACATTTTCTTTACTGTAATGAATATTGGACATTTTTATTATCAAGCTATTGAATCTTCTAATGGCATTATATTATACCTGAAAGGGAGAGTGGTTTGCCTGGGCAGCTTGTCAGTTCGTGAGGGAGTATAGTGAAGTGTGCTGCTGTTAAAGTAAAGAGCGCCCTTCTTCAGGGAAGTAATAACTCATTTCAGGCCAAAAGACACAAAATTACACACGAGGAGGATTGCATTTTATTATTTGAAATTGATTTATTCTTTTTTATTGATTTTTGATTATACAGGAAGTTGTTGGATACATTTATATTTCACGGGGGATTTTTAATCTTTAATATACACAATATATCGCAATTTTTTTGTATATTCCATTCGCTCGTTCCGTTAAAAATACAGACTTTTTGTCATACATATTTGTGAAACAATCCAGGATTCCATATTTCAGTTTTCAATTTTTATCTGGCAAATTCCATGTTTTTAAAAAAAAAATTCACGAACAATATTTTTGAAATTTAATTTTGTGTAGATTTTTGGTTCATAGAATTGTCGAAATAAGAAATATTATAAATGGTATTTTCGCAAATTTTTCAAAATGGATAAATTTATGGACATGTAATTCGTAATCGAGGTTATTCAAGCCAATCTTTTAAGTCGATATGTTTTTAGGAGCGGATCACTAAATCCTTAATTTCAAATTATCTTAGAAAATTTAATGAAGTCTGCTGACTGCAACATGATTCTGATCGCTAAACAAGATGCCTGTGTTGAAAAGTAGTTAATAATAATTTGAAGATCAGTTGAAGAGCAATTTTCAATAATCTACATTTTTGCATTGAACAGCTCAATTCAGATTTTTTGGTTAACAGAAAACACACTGCTAAGTAATTGATACAGCACTTTAACCATAAATAAGTTAACTAAGATAAAGAACCAAGAAAGTGCATGCCACTGAAATCTGTAGCTCAAAAGTAGAAACATTTTATCCTCGATTTATACTTTTCTCTTTCACACTCAAAGCTTTGATTTGAATTTCAACCACAAAGTATTTTTTTAGTTACTCATACATGACGGAAAACTCATTGGTATTGGCTTGAATTTTTTATTATAAAATTTATAGTTACAAATAATCTTACAGAAGTCACTGAATGACGCTCCATAGAGAACGCCGTTCACAGATCTCCCATACCAAATCTGTCCCTAATCACCTGAATAACAGGTTATATTGGTATTAATTGGTGTTGTCTATTGACGTTACTTGGTGGTATTCGGTGTTATTTGATGGTACCTGGTATTACCCCGTGTTATTTAGTGGTACTTAGCGTATGGTACATAAATACTCGCTTCGATTGATTCAAGATACATGAGCATTCTGGGTGTTAATTCAAAACCAGTCTCTGGAGTGCCCGAACTTACAAGACGACGCTTCCTTCTACCTTGAGTACCAAGCTCACCAATTTTTAAAATGTCTACTAGACTTGCCTACACTCATATATTGATTTTGATCGATTATGATCATAACATTGCATTTATACTATGATATCCGCTTTGCGGAGCTCCCCAATAATGGATACAATCTCTGTCGCAGCGTGACATGCGAATTTGCATCCTTACAACCCTTCCATTTCCCCGAGATCCATTAATTACACATCTTCACAACATAAACAAATTAAAATTTAAAAAAAAAATACTCATCTGAAAATCGCATCCATTGGTTGGTAAACAACAGATTTTCTGTCGTTTCTATGGTTCTTTAAGGTCCAATCGACAGCTCTAAAGCTCCTATTAAATTCAAGGGGGGCAGCTGAGGAACATTTTCAAGGAAAGAAAAAAATTAGGGAAGTCTGAATATCTATATAAATAAATGAAACACGACCTACGAACAAACACGATTCTGTCAAAGAGATTCACGGCACTCAGCTGTCACCATCTGGGTGAAAACAGTCACCGGCGCCATCTTCATGTCATTTACCTATTTAAAAAAAAAAATCTTGCCAATTTGATCATATCAAACAGTAGCGTCACCCACACCAAGAAGAAAAATTTCCTATATGAGGCGCTGCATCACGGCATGAAGTCGAATTCAGGTTTAAGCATAATTCAAGGTAAGGTCAAGGGATTTACCAGACTTTGGATGCTCGGTATATAGTCCAGCAAGGAGGAAAATTATTTGGTTTAAGCCAATAATTTATTTACTTACTTGTGTTTTTTTCGTGTTCTTCGGCAAGTGAGAAATTTATTTAGTATATGCCAATAACTTTTCACTTCGTGGATTTGTGCTCTCCAGCAAGTGGGAAAAATTATCTTCGCGTGATTGCTTGCATGAAAAATATTTGATTTAATTTTTATTATTATCTTCGCGGTTTGACCGAAGATAATAATAAATTTGGGAGCGTAATTTGTTTTGTGTGTTTGAAAGGGGGTTATTTTCAAATTTTTAAAAATAAAATAACAATTTTTTGGGGCATTTTCTCCATTTCTTGTGAAATTTTGAACTAACAGTAGCTTGTTTTTTTTATTTTTAGATTGATACGGTTTTTTCTCATTTCATTTAAAGACATTAGTTCTATTAATTTGGTATTTATTTTGTTTGAATTATTGTAAATGAAATTTATTCTTTCTTTTCACATATTTAGTTGTATCACTTTGGTATCATTTTTATGAATTAGAAAATTTTAATTGAATTAAAGAAATTAAATAAAAGGTTGAATTATACTTAGAGAAGCGTGTTTCAAGCTAACTCGTTATATCCGACCTGTCTCCTATCCTTCCTGGTCCACTGATTAAATTTACGGTTATAAGACATTGTAAATTTATTCTTCCATATTATTTATTTTATGGCTATAAGAGGCCGTAACAATCTCTGATCCACTAGCGATCTACTAGCTTATTAGGGTCATTCCTATAGCCCGCAGTTATTTAAGCAGATCAACTTCCTAATCCCTTTTGCTTATCCCAACTTCCCTTTGCGCCAAGACTGTGCGTAGCATCCCCTGAGCTTTGGATATAGCGTAAAAAATCAGAGTAGCAACTGCTCGAGCAGTGTCTAAACAGCTGACACTCGTAACACTTCATCACATCTTTCCTCCCTAATATAGCGTAACGTGCTTCATAAGGGTATAAAGCACGCTATATTATGGAGGCCTTGGAAAGACAGTTTACAATAAAATAATAATATAGAAATATGTGCACATCGATTTAATATTTTATCAAATGTCTTTTCAGGAATTTTTATGTGATTATATGTTTTTATTTTCTTGATACTTTTTTACCTATTGTGGGCAATCGTGGAAATCATCTTTTTCGTTTATGTTAAACTTTGGACTTATTAATTCTCTGCTTGAAAATGCGGATACATACAGGGGGATTCAGATCAAGGTACCGCGGGATATGCCACATGATTTCTTGAGCTGAGCTGATAAAAAAATCGTCCAAAATACCCCCCTTAAAACCCTCCCCTCACGAGTTACAACCCCTTAAAGATTTTTCGACTTTGAAATAATTGGAAATAATTTCTCATAACTTTTGAATCACTCTATGAATTCCGATTATTCGTAGTTTATTTGAATGCTTTCACAAGTATCTTTTTTTTGGTATCTCACTTGTTGCTATCGACGAACTTGGAGATATTATCAAAACGAATCGGAAATTTTTGATTTTTTGCCTGGAATTTTGAAAATTTTCGATTCTTTTTGATAATATCTCCAAGAATAATTAGTCGATACTAATATGTGAGGTACCAACAGAAAGATACATATAGGTTTCAACTAAAGCCGAAATAATCAGAACCCAAAGGGTATTTCAAAAGTTATGAGAAATTATTTTTATCATCAGGGAATATTCAAAGTCAAAAATTCATTGAGGGGCTGTAACTAGTTCGGGGAGGGTTTTAAGGGGGGTATGTGGACAGATTTTTCTACGCACCCAGTGTAGTTCAGACGTTTTAATACGTATCGATCGTTGCTGATTTTTACAATTTGCCTCACCACAGCCTTTAATTTAACTATGTTGACAGCTTCCTTTACGTGTCTTCTTTTCACTTTGTTATCTTATATATGTTAATGACCTGCACATAAGACAAATAGCACTTCTTCTGGGTGTTCTCAACCTTAGTCTGTAGCAATTTTATCCGTTTACAAATTTTAGATATATATTTAGATCCATATAATCCATTTTCCATTTAACCTCATGAAGAAATTTAGCTGTTTTTTATCGTATCCACTGCCATGCGTTTAGTCTCCTTTTACTTCTTTTCTTCAGTGAGAATTTTTTTTTTAACTTGTCGTATTCACACACCTACATAACTGAAGCGCCTAGCTCAAATATAAATAAACTAAAAATAATAATCAACCAGGTATTATTGGAAGTATTTTAAAGACCAAAAAATGTAATGAAGTAATAAAATTTTGAAAAAGTGTAATACAATTTAAAAGAAGGACAAGCATTACCTAAGCTAAATTTATTGCAACAAGTAAAGAGATTAATGAGACTTTCAATATTTTGTAACAAAAATAAAATAAGATTAAATAATTAGGATTTCATTTTAGTGAAATAATTAAAAAATTCTATAGTTTGTGGAAAAATGGCGACGTTGTAGATAATTATTGTTATTTTTCAAAATTTCATTAAACCAAAATAACATTTTTTCTAATATGGAGATATTTGTTTCAAAATATCTTTATGAAAATTTTAAAATGATGCAAGTGTTTGCATTAAAATCTTCTGCAAGTCAGTATGTTGCCAATATAATCCTTTTTCACATTGATTACACCAAACACCCTAAGGCTTAAGAAACCAATTGCCTAAATTTACATACATAAAGAAAACATAATCTTCCATCAAAGTGCCCGAGGCATAAAATGCATTTGCAAGGACTACTTATTTCGACATGATGAAACTGTGTAAGATGTGGCAAAACGCCCCAAAACACGTCTAAAAATAATATTCTATAATATCTTGTTGCAGTGTTGCAAGAAACTCATTGCGTAAAATGACTCGGGAGTACGTACTGAAACTGTGCTTGCTGTAAGCATACGAAATCCACACAACTTGGAATTAATGTAATAAATGAATTAATCTTGCAGTGACTAAATCCTAGTAAATCCTTGTTTCATCCTTTATTTCTCATTCTCATTTCAGATCCACCAGAAATATCTGTTGAACGACCAGTCGTGTTTTCTGGAGAAGGACACGAGGCAATGCTTGTTTGTATTGTACATGGTGAAGCCCAACCTGAGGTATGTAGCTCTACAGATTTATGGACTTGTGTTAATGGGGTATGTGTTTCTCATTGTGACCTCCACCTCATTTGAAATCTCATCCGAACTCCATATATAAATTTCGGAATGAAAATGTCCGTATAACCGAACTAGTACTTTTCCTTGTTTCTCAGAATAGCGGTAGTTGTACGCTATAGCGCAGAAGGCGAGACTAGAACTCTCTTAGGAAAATGGAACAAGCAAATGAAGCTAATAGGAACAAGAGAATGAATCAACATAGCTCCTATAATTTGCTTTCATTAGTTATCCCACCCATAGTCCTATGCAAATATGTGGACGTGTTGTTTCAAGGATTTTATACCTTTAAACCACCCGGCCTGCCTGAATAGTTTGTCCATCATATATATATATATATATACATATATATCTTCACATATTATCAGTGACAGTGTCAAATTTTAATACACTACCCGCACCCCATATGCATTCTCAATCAGATTCAGCCCAGTTTATTAACAATTCATATCAAGAGGACGATAGGTAGGCTCTAATGAGAAATATCGACGCCGTAACCATGAAAATGAATAATTGAACACGGCGCAGAGGGGAAGGAAAACGTTGAATGAAGGATAATTTTTACTGAATTTCAAACATGGCCAGATTCAATCGAGTGACTTTTGTGTCTGCCCGTGATATCTTGATTGACGTGGAAATTAGCTTGACTATTATTTGAAAGGTCAATGGATTAATTAACGGGTGTGCTGACATTTTCTATTCTTCTAGTATCGTCCAAGTTGCAAACAGAAAACTTTGAATATTTGATTCTTTTGCAATTAATATTTGCGTAGACAAAGGAAAATATCTCTAAGAAGGAAGTTTGGAGATGAGAAAACTAGAGTTATCAGAAAATCTTTTGTAAGCCATTGAGTTTTTAACTACATTAAATTACCCTGAAAATTATTCATTTGTGAGTAAATTAAATATTCGTTTTGGTTACTATCTGACAAAACAAATACGATTCATAATACAATTTTTCTGTGTAAGTTTTCGAGGACATTAGTCACTTTGCAACTGATAATTTAATAGGAGTAATTTTCGGTATCAAGTGAAGTTACCGTAAAGAAGTACATTTTTAATATGAATTCATGGGTCCACGCCGGTGGCCGAACGAGCTGAGGCGCACGTCTACGGATATTCTCTCCTGTGGGCGTGGGTTCAAATCCTGCACAGAACATGACGATATATCTGGATACCAGTGGTTGAGGCAATTCTACTGACAAGAATTTTCCTTGCGAACTCACCAGAATGTTGCACGGTAATAATTTTATGCCAAAAATTGTGTGGCTCACTTGCAACATTTGTCAGGTTAAAATTACCTAATCGGCTCTTTCCTAATTTCCTTTCTTTCCATAGGGTTGTCCCTGAGCTTAGGCTAAGGTATTGCCTAAGGTAAAGTGACATATTACTGCTTTTTAATCTTTATTTTTTTTAAATCGATAAAATAAAACAAATAAATAAAAAAGTCGAGAAACCAACCTTTGAGTTACGTTTTTAATATTTTGGTACTATATTTATGTTTACGCAATTCATAATACCGATAATACCACTTTAGAAATTCCCTCCTTTTGGTAGAATCAACCTATCCTGATCATATACGTGGAAAACTAATGCCTGCTTAAAGGAATCATATCCTCGAGCACTAAGTATGATCATTTCGTTGCTTTCTTACTATCGGAAGCAATGAAAGTTGTTACTGATGTCCTGCTGAACCCATCCACTCCTTGAAAAACACAAAACTCTGAGGAACAGAAGTTCGGTGTTTTGTTTCATAAAATTGGGTTAAGCGACTATAAATCTTTAGAGCTAATTCCGTCAAATGGAACCATTTACACATTTCTGCTCCGAAAATTGAAGGCTTATTTAGAACAACTATATAAACCGAGGGTTATTTCTCCCTTCTTGCAGATTATAAGTAAGAATCTACTGGGTTTAGTATAGGAGATCTTGCTGGCAAGGCGCATGGTCCGCCTCGAATCTAAATTTCATTTAAAATGTTGCGTACCTGAAATGAGAAATGTGGTGAAGCGCCATCGTGCATAAACCACATGCTTCTTATCTACTTCATCCTCAAGGGGTCACTTAGCAATTCCAAATATCTATTGGCGTTGATAGCTGGCAACTTGAAATAACTGACCATCTACAATTCCGCACCAAATGTTAATTGTAAAAGATATTTACTGGCTTTTTGGAAGAATTGTTCTATGACTTTCATCTGCCTACAACTGTGTACTATGGAAGAGAAGCTTGCCTCACCAGTAAACATAGTTTGTGAGATAAATTTCTTATGACTATTGTGACAATCTAGAAACCAATCGTAAAATAATTTTCTACTTCCATAATCTCTTGATTTCCAGTGATTGGGTTTTTCAAAATATTGTGAACAGTGCTATTAGATATACAAACTCTAAGATCAATTCTTTTTGCACTTATTTTGTTTAAAGGTAATGTCCAAGTTCAGGGAACAATCCTATGATGCACACAGCACATCTTGGGCGGAGGGAAATTAGGGAAGAGGAGATTGGGAAATTTTAACCTGACAAATGTTAGAAGTAAGCCACAATTTTCGGTATGCAATTTTTACCGCCCGAAGAGGAGAAAAATTGCAGACGTGCGCCTTAGCCCGTTCGGCCAAAGGCATGGGTAAAATGCCGGGATTGTTAGAAGTTAACCCCAAAACACGGTCGTGTATATTTAGGTTTTGTTACCTACCTCGTTTATAAAAACGTGGACGAACTAATCCAGTCACCGGTGCTCTTCGCTGGATAATATCAAGACTTGAGCCAAGTGTGCAACGTCTTTAGAGGTATTTTGTATATTGAAGAGCTTATTTTACGAAATTGAAGTATTTTACTGATGATATTTTCTTATATTTCTCCCCTAAGCGTAAATCTCAGTTTTTCCCCTAATTTTGTAATAATCAGTATTCTATAGTGATCAATCATTCCCTGGTATAATTATACCTGTATTGTTGATTACCTAATAGCTTACAATTGCATGTTTACTTCCCGTTCGAAGTCTCGCTTTCGCTTTTGTAAACAATTAGCCGGTGTTACCTGCTGCTGTAATTAAGAAAAGCTGGCTAGTACATTACATGGCTAGAAAACATTTTTCGTACCATATCACATGAAATGAAAAAAAATAATGTCTCATATTTTCCCCCCTTGCTAATTAGCCGTAAATTATTCCTCTTAAAAATCAACTTCCACCAACTTATTATCTGGCAAAAAGAGCGAAAAATGTTTTAACCTTCACATTAATATACAAGACCTCCCCGGCCGTGTTTCAACCCCGTGACACTTATTAAAGTGGACAACTTTCGGTCATTTTTTCGCATGGCCAAATCTCATAAAGCTTACTTTGGCCAACGACAGAGAAAAACTAAAAACGTGGTGCTAACATTTTAGCACTCCTTCGTGCTATGAATGGCTAATTTATGCTTATCGACCTAGCCAAGGGAGCTTTCTGCGATAAAAGTTTTAACAGAAAAAGAAAAATAAATTTCCTTCACCGCCATTCTAAATATGAAAAAGAAGACCAGGATAAAGTAAAGGGGGGCCGGAAAATCGTCCCGCAAGTGTATGTTTGTTTTCTTATCGCTTAATGTCTGGCCATAACTTTTACAATTGGGTCAGAAGCCTTTCAGCACATTGCACAGTTGGTGTACGGAAAAAATAAGAAAAATGCGAAAATTGCCTAAAACATAACCTCAAAGGACGGCCTCCCTAAATATTGAATAAGTCCTTCCTCGAAAAGAATACTTCTACCCTTCGGCGCACCACCAGCCCTTTTGATATAATTTTATGGCTTCCAAAAAATGCTTTGTTTTTAATTTTCGGGTAGAGCACTGCTCCAGCTATGCAGGCTATTTCCCTGTGAATTATTACCCCGCCTGCAACGGAATAATTTGGTGTGCCCACGTTCCTCAATTACTCCTTGCATGCATCATGTATTTGTGAAATTGAAGCATTTTTCTTGTGCTACGGTTCTTCCTGGGATTACGCCCAAAATCCCGATAAGCTGCATGTACACTACATAACATAATTTGTGAATGAAAGAGAACAGGAAAACGCCTACGTTGGGATCTGTTCTTTGAATGAATTCCTCTCGGCCCCCGGCAGGCAGACTAAAGACAGGGCTGTACAAGGAGATAATTCCTTCCTCATTACGTTTATGAGTGTACAATTATATGATACCACGGTATATGAGTAGAGACGTTGTTATGACGTAATCAGGGAAGGCATAATTTCCGCGAACGTTAATTCATCCTTAGCGTGCCCGTGAGCATATACACAAGAGTGAAATTAAGGCTTCAACGTAATACCTCCAGTGCTCTTAAAATATTGAGAAACAACATGATAAATTGAATTTTAACAGTGCTGTGGCGTTATTCCAATCCTAACAGCCTTCGTCTTTATGGGAGTGAGTAGTGAATTTGGTCTGAGGCTCGGTGAATTGATTTTGGAGGATATCTATATTTCTATTGCCTACTAGATTTTTTTCCGACACACGAGATCCCAAGCAGTATTGTCTTCTACTTAATAAAAGGAAATTTCTCTTTTTTGATATTTGAGATTTGTTGAACTAGGGAAAATAGACAGGTTCAAAACATCTTCTATAGAAATTAAGTTTTAATGTTGGATACTGTCAAAAGTGATGTGTTTGCTCCTCAAATTCCTTTCGAAAAGAAAAGAAATTGTGACATTTCAGTATATAAAATATTTCGTGAACATTACTAGGTACGTTACATTATCGTCTTTAGTACTGACTGAAACTTCTAATATGTCCGGTTGAATATATATAGATGATAGTCAAAGTTTTCCTGACGGACTGGTGAACTTTGCTCGAATTAGTTTGACGTCATGTATTTGCAATGAACTCTGTTGCGACCTTTTGGCTACTAAGATTCTCCTGCTCAACTCTTGACTTTTGGCATGGAAAAATCATTTCCCATGCTTGCTTTCGCAACTTCTATTGTAATTGGTGGGCATAGGTGACGAGTACCCAGCTTTAACAATCCACCGCATTTTTGTAACATTGCGCAACTCATTTGCCTTCTAAGTTAAAAATTAGTTTTGTCCATGTCTTCAAATTGCCGGCATTTTCATTCTGATATGAAGTCTAAAATTGAGTAACTTGTCGGTATCCACGATCAACAATGAATATGTCGTGGTTTTGAAAGCAATCATGCATACCATTACCACCCTTATCCAGTTCGTTAAGAAAAGTTTTCGAATCACAGCAAGCCTCAGATCCATAAAGATCATGTAACTTTTCCTTCGAGACAAGAAACTGAGCATCCGTTAAACTGCTCTTATTATCATATTTACAATTAGAAGTATTGTCCACCGCTTCACGGAATCCTTGTAAAAATAGTTCTGTCCTTTTAATATACAGTGGTCTGTTGACATATCTGAGCCCGATAAATAAATATTGCAACAACAAACCAGTTCTTCCAAATGACGGTTCGACACACTGCTTTTCTTGTTTTATAAATATTCCTTTTAAGGAAAATATAAATACTGTATTTTGACGTAAGTCATACATGTGTTCTCATCCTCACACACGCGGGGATAACATACACCACTACGTCCACGTCATTGATCCTGGGTAGAGCTAAATGTGGGCCCTTCATAAAACAGAGATATTTTCACAAATGTATTACTATGCACTTATGAGCTTCTGTTTTCCTCCAAGTCTCAGTTGGTTAAGTAGAATGTACATCGCCACCTTATCTCGACTTCCTAAATCTTTTTCCTCCGTCACACTTTCTTTCCTATTAAGGCTGTGTATCATTATATGATTCTCAAAATTGTAAACTATGTTGTGAGGAACATTTTAGGCCCATTCACACGTCTCAAATAATTCGTGCAACTGTTGTAAATCAGTAAGGAAAAATACCGAGGGGGCCAAAATTTAAACCCAGATCCCGCCGAATGAAGCTCTTGAAATTTTCCTTCCAATTATAATTCGCACCAAGAATCCTGCACCTGGTTTCGTCCTAATCGGCACCTGGTTTCGTCCTAATTTATCAACTACCCAGATGCGAAAAATTCCAGAGATTCTACTATTGAGTGAATATCGAAACTTTCCCTCCCTGACGCTACGGTAGTACGCGGATAACGGAACCCGGAATATTACGTGGATAATGGAACATTATTACCTTTCCCGGTTAGGGCAGTACGTGGATAATGAAACCCGGATTAATACGTGGATTTTTTAAAATTTTGTTTAAGTTCAGGGAACAACCCTATGATGCACACAGGAAATTTTTTAGGGGAGAAGAGATTGGGAAATTTTAACCTGACAAATATTGTAAGTAATTTACATTCCCTATTGTATCTTAGTGGCTTCGCAAGTACAACCATCTGATACCCGCATAGAGGAAAATCTGCAGACGTGTACCTCAATCCCGCTTGGCTAACAGCGTGGGGAACAGCACGTTACTTTACACGGATAACAGAACCAGGACTAGTACATGGACACTTGATCATACCTCTGGGGTCAGACAAGAATCTGACCGAGAGGAAACTGTCTCGCAGCGTATAGCCGGAGTCCTGCAAACACCTAGAATTTCACGGTGGTAACTGATAATAAAAATTACGAGATTTCAGCCGACAGTATCAAAGGAATATGAACAGTATGAACTATTTTGAATTGACAATATATAATTTTAACGCGATTTTAAAATTATGAAAGTTTCCAATGACCCTACAAGTACAATTCTTTTCAACATAGATAATTCTCGTGTTCTAAATTTTCGGCTTTAAAAGCAAGTGTCCTATCAGTTATGAAACCTTTTTCAATCTACATATTTCCACCTTACTCTTGATGAGTATATATAACCTTTTCATATAAATCTACGAGTATAACTCTGCTAAATTAAACCAACTTCGAATTTATGGTTGTAGTCCCGCTCTTCTGATATAAAAATTTGTATTTTTCGAAATTTAAATGTTTCCCTTATAAAAGGTTCCATCGGAAATAGCAGGCTTCTTTATTTAGAGCAACACGTTTTACAACGTTGATGAAATATATGAGTGGAAATTATATATTCTTCGAGAACCTTTATATTTCATGATTACAGGATATCTTTTCCTATGGAAGATTTTGAAAAACCTTTAGTATCATGAAACTGATAATGTTAATGTTATAGAATTGATCCTTTATCGTATCCAGGAGAAGTTAATTCATTTCCAGGACCAAAAAGGACAAAACACAAGTTTTTCAAGTCAAGTGTTAGAAGGTAGTTATTTTCCACTTCATTTTTATTCTCTTTGGCATCCAAAAAGGATCCTACTCGTTCTGGGGGCGAAAAATGACTGTATTTTCGAATTCCTAACTTCGAAAATTTTCGCTTCGTCATCAGCATCTCTTTCGTCGTTTTTGTTTCCAAAAAGGACCTTTCTCGTACTGAAGGTGAAAATTGGCTGTATTTTGGAACTCCCAATATAGAAAACTTGAGTTTCCTGAATACCACATTTTTCGTCCTTTCTGGTTTTGAAAAGGAACTTTCTCGTTCTGAGGGCGAAAAATGACCCCATGTTCGCACTTTTGACTTGGAATACTTTCGTTTTTCAAGTAACACCTTTTTCGTCCCTTTTGATCCTGTAAAGCATTTTCCTCGTCCTAGAGTCGAAAAATGACTTCTTGAATTCTTGAAAAACTTTCGTTTCCTGAATATATAGCACCTCTTTCATTCTTTTTGGTTCTGAAAATCCTCCTCATTATCCTTCTCCTGAATAAGATAAAATTGTCATGGTTATAAAGTTTTTTTTTGGAATCTTCCATAGGAAGAGGAAAAGCAAATTAAGAAGGGAACTTAATGAGCATGTAGTTGTTCAAAATTATAGTTTCAGATTACTCTACGAAATTAAACCAAATATCATTAAAGCGACTTTCGACTAAGCAACTTTTGCTCTTGCTTCTTTGTTTTCTTTTCCTTGTTGTTTTTTTTTGTTATGATATATTTATTTTTTACTTTTCAGGAGAATTTTATTTTTTATTACATATACACTGATTCTTTTACATTATATTAAGCAAAAGAAATGTTGAAATAAAACCACAAAAAACATTTAAACATTTAAAAAATCGTTGTTCTTGTTAAAAAAGATTGCCGACCTCTTGTATATCCGTACGTGTGTAAACGTCACAGTCTGGAAATTTTGCCTATTTCTTTAAAAAAGATAATTTTGGTTTCATATAAAATCGATTATTTTATTCTTAGACACCTTCTTCTCTGACACTTCTGTTTCAAGCGTTTGAACCTCTACTACGAAGCAGTCAACCTACACAGCTATAAATTTAATACCTATAGCAATTACAAGAAGTATCTTTAATATTTTAACCTATTCTATAATAAGCTTCGTATATAATTTGAATCTGAATTTCACTGATTTAACCTGAAACTTAGCGTTGCTAATTAATTGCTGTGAAGAGATTTAACTCAGATAAGACACAAGTTCTCATTTTGTTGCTGCCAGATAACAAAGTCAACCCAGCTTTCTATTACCCTTGTGTAATTTCATCCAAATCTACTTTACCACATGTAAATGTGACCTATCTATCCTTGTACTTTGCTGGCACCATTCACTTCAGTTTTCATCCATTGCATGCTTTGTCATCCTGAATGAAATTAGCTGTACCAACTATCAATGCGTTGACCTCATGCCCATGAAGTGATTATGTCAGGTCGGGCTTATCCTGTGTAGGGCGAATGTCGAACATTTTGAGACAATCTCATAATATGAGGCGAAGTGCAATCACCCGAATTAGACTTGTTACGGTAGTTTCAATCAACAGGCCCTTAAATTGCTTAGCTATTAGCAATGGCTAAAAGGAGGCATATGCCACTCATAAACGTTATACGATAGCATGGTTAAGGTGGAGAATTTCACACTTCATCTGTAGTTCTTGAAAGGCTGTTAAGGGTTTCTAGGTAACGCTTAGGGATTTTGTCCTGTATGTTGGCGTTATGTTGTTTTTTTTTTGGATCCTATCTCTGTCGTTTTTATGTTGATATAGTGTGTTGTTAATTAGTTGGGGAATATTCGCTGCGAAAACAGTATATATGTATATGACAGGTTTATTATTTTATTTTAATTGTGAAAATAATAAAGCACCAGTAAAGGAAAGTTGTTATGAAAGGTGATTACAATTTTATTAATTTCCAATATCATCAATTATACTTTATCTAAAAAGTTGCCCTTATTATCTCTTTGGGAAAACCATTTATGATTTCGTAGTGAATATCCCCTTATGCCATTATTTTCTTTGTAGCATGGCTCTTTCAAGGTCGCCACAAGGCAATTTGTTCTCCATATTCAAAAATTTTCATGATTTTGTGAGTAGTAATGAAGTAGCTAAATACTGGTGTTTCGCTACGGAATTTTAATATTTTAATTAATTTATTAACAAATAGAAATTTCAATCTGAAAATACTAACTACTAACTAGCTAACTTTTTTGTAAAGAAATATCTTATAGATTTAAAATAATATAAAAAAATTGTCTAGTTAAGGGATAAATTTGAAGAAATAATAATAAGGAAGGAAGCTATAACTAGTTTATACCAATTATGTTATACCCTAGACTTAGGGAAGAAAAAATAATGCGTTTTTCCGTACTTATTCTTACATATTCGCAGGTGCCCTTCAAATCTGCAGGAAGTCCTACTATCCCCAACCTATTGACGCACCCTTTAGCTTTAATTACTATATTTGACCTTGAAGTGAACCCTGTGTAGATCACTTTGATTCATAAGCGGATCACATACTCGAACGTTAAACTTTAGCTTCTTTCACCGGCGATACACGCGAGAACTTTAAGAGAAAATTAGCGAGCAATTTTTTCCGTCTTATTAGATCCGCCATGCTAAATTTTTAAAATCTGTCTTCGAAATCGTACTCAGGGACTTCAAAAATAAATCAAAACTATTGTAAATCCATTAAAGTAAATTTTACAGGAGAGCAATTCGGATGTTTGTAATTGCTGTATTTTTTTTAACCACTTGTCGAATTTTAATAATTTCTTTGAATTTTAACATGAAATATCGTTTGTTATTTTTAAATTACTATGGCCTCAAAAAAACAGCCCTCTTCTAAAATTTGGCTTAGCTTGGCTTGGATTACAATAGTTTTGTTTTACGGCGACCATAAATATAAGTGTTTTTATGACTATTCCACACAACTCTCAAAACTGTGTCCGCCATGTTAGATCCTTCATCTTGAATTCTTAAAAGCTGAGATCATTTTCAGAACCAGGAAACCAAAAATCGATTATATTCGGCATTTCGTGAACATTTCGTTGACATTCAAAAAACCTTGTCCGGTATATTAAATCCGACCTCGTAAACCTAAGTGTATTTTTGTGACGATCACAAAAACTTTTGAAAAAGCAGACATTTCCAACCGATATATTTGATCCAAAATTTCGAATTCTTAAAAGTTAGTATCAAATTCGTATTTAGCAATCTCAAATACTCATGTGTTCGCTATATAGCGATAATTTCGTTGACAATTAGACAATATTCTCCCCCATATTTGATCCACCATTATGAATTTTAAAAATCCTGCTCCAAATTCAGAATAAGTAACCTCAAAATTCTATACATACGCATTTTCATGGCGATTGCAAAAACTTTTGAAAACAATTTACATTTCCAACTTTCATATGGCAGCCCTCTGAAAGGTTTGGTTCACTTTCTGCTAGGATATTTAGGTTGTAGACTTTTTATTTGACATAGCTCCTCCATTTAGTATCGCAGTAAGAGAGCTTCTTTAAATCTTAAACAACACATTTCGACACAAATTAAGAGAGAAGAGTACGAAAAGATTATCTTGAGAGAGCAACATAAAACTAGCTTCATAAATGTGAAATTTTGCGCATATATGGTCTTATCAAAAATGCTGGGAACAATGTTCTGAAAACAAACTTCTTAAGAACAATTTTAGTATAAAGTCGGCAAACTCATAACTCTCAATAGAAATCTTTGAAATCTAAAGACAAACGAAGAACTCTTAATATTCGCCAACAAATTTCCTAGTTACAACAAGTTAGATCCGTTTTTAATTAGTCCCACGGTTCTGGCTGTTGAAGTTGGCCAAAACTTGGCTACTTATTTATTGGTTTACTAGCCGGCTTATCAGCTTTTCCGGATTTGGTCGTTCTACTCTGATATTTCGTTCTGTGCTTGCTATAGAAAAACTTTTCATGTTATTAAGGAACTCTGGGTGAAATAAGACATCCCAAATATCCCACTACCTCATGCAACAGCCTCTTAGCCCAGCAATTAGCCTCACTTTCAAAACAAAAAGTTTCCTGAAGGCATGTGGCGATGTAATTATTGACCGGCCACATATCTGCATTTGTACGAAGAGTAATTAACTAACGAAATTATTTTTCTTTTCTTTCATGCCGCCTGTGACCATCCAACGACTGGACCAAAATCACTTGGACTTGGACTCATCTACTCACCTGTAATCTTACAATAAAATTGTCTCATCACTGGATGGTTAAATCCATACACCCTCTTGCCACCATGCTCCTGTTTCACATCTGCCTTTGCCGTATTGTTGTGGCTCGTATCGCTACGACTATATGGAACTAAAACACTGGCAAATGGATATTTCACCTGTCCAGGTAATCTGGTTTAAGGAGACGATGCAATTAGACACAACAGAACGTCACATAATGGAGAACCGGGGATCACGTCACACCCTCATTATAAGGAAAGTTCATCCGCAAGATTTCGGAAATTACTCGTGTGTGGCTGAGAATCAACTTGGAAAATCAAGAAAAACTATGCAGCTAAGTGGAAAACCCAGCACGGCAGTGTTCAGTTCACCACCAATTAGCCAATATAAGGACAGGTGAAGTAGCTGGAGAAGTAGGACGAAGGACAAAACACTGATTACTGGTGTATGGGTGGGGGCGTTGGTAAACTTTGCTCGGAAGGGCCTGCAGGTGACCTGCTTGCAGGACACATGATAATTATAGAGGAAATAATGTACCCGATGTGGCGTCAATACACTCGCCACCCCCAACACCCACTTTAATGTCCTTCGGTCGATACAATCCAGTCGAGTTTTCATGTCAATGTCTTCTTTTCTTTCATCGCAGGTATAACATCTCATGGACTGTTGACTCGCATACACCCGTCGAGGAGTTTAAGCTCTTTTTTCGAAGGTTACCGCAAGGACACGAGGTCGATAACACAATCGAACAGTCACAACCCTTGCACCAGTCAGTTCAGCTTTACAACCACAATCATCGAGGATATGGTAATGTAGTGCATTGGTCCAGGAACGATTGGAGGGATGTTGTCCTTCCAGCAGTGCCATTGTCACATCATTACACGCAAGGGATGAGTTACATGATCCGGGGTCTGGATCCCGACCAACACTATGAGGCCCGGGTTCAAGCGAGGTAAGAATTTCAATTTTACACCAAAGTTTTTCTTCTCATTCCTCTTCGTGTTTTCTCTACACCAATAAATTCCCACTAGTCGAGTTGTTTTGAATAAAGCTATTTTCGGATCTTCGTATACTTGACCGACCGGGGAAGGTCAGTCATTGTAGAGAGCAATTGCTTTCAGTCATCCCTGGAGCGATAGGGAGTTGGGTGAATTGGGCGCATTCAACTCTCTTGTAGCACTTAGCCACTTCAATTTTCCTGCAAGAATTTGAAGAGCTTTTGTGGCTTTAGTCTGACAAGTATAAAGAGGGAGCATTTTTTCAAGGATCTCACCACCAGCTTTTTACAATAAATAAACCTTGAAGGCAGTGACTTCCGTTGACATTTCCTTGTTTTCTTATTTTTCCTTTTTTTAAGTGCTTTTCATAACAACAAACTTAAAATTGTTTCAAGGCTACTCTCGAATCATTTTAATATTTCATCTGTTGTCCTAAGGACGCAAGGAACTAAGATTTAAGTGGCTTATTTTGTATCGCTTGTGATGTCATTCTTATTTTAAAGGATTTTACAGCAATATGGCATAACAAGGTAATTCTTGTAGAGCTAATTACTTTTACATTCTACAGTCTTGCTCTTCGCAAATATGCAAAAATGATTCATAATTAGATTTGTAAGCAAAGGCGTGTTCCAAAGAGAAGGTAGCAATAGTTTTTTCTGTGAAATTATACTACAAATTTCACGAATTTAATCCTTTAGCCACTTTTATAAAAGAGGATTTTCTCGTGCCTTTCCCCCGTATATAGCGTACACAAAAGCAAATAATTTTCTCTTTTTCAGTTCTTTTATCGGATCTCGAGCTCCTCTGTAATTTAATGCAAAAATATATTAGTTGTGCGAAATAACAAACAAAGGACTGTAATTCTCGGAATACTATCATGGGAAATTTTATAAAGGCACTCTCTTAAACCATTTCCATATTTTTCATAACCACCATGTTATCTTGGTCGGTAAAAATTAAAAGATGATTACTCTAAGATTGTTGTGATGAGCTGCTAGTGTTGCCCTTAGCTGAGCTACATGCTTTAAGAACTCGGCTAGAAACTCTAAGCCTGACGATGGATCACTTGGTTTTGTTACAAATGCGTCCGATATCTATAGTGTACTATTATCTAGCATTTTGACAGGTGTTGCCTGGATTTCTTCTTTAGCTTTTTCCCGAGATGATTTCGCTTGAATCGATATAAGGCTTAAGGCGCATTCACAGAGAACATGCTCCGCCATTTCAACCTCTTCCATTATAGAATTGGTATTGACCATCCTCAATAATACCCATTTCCTTCAAAAGGTATTTTAATGGAAGTGTCCACGTAAGAAGTCAACGACAGCCCTCAGTTTAGTTTTCTTGAGTGAGAGAAACGTCCATGTTCTCTATTGTGAATAGGTAATGAATCTGCAGATCTTCATAATTATTCAAGTATTCCTCTTTAAGCCTTGTTTGGTTCTAGTTTGGTTCTAGTCCAACGAAAGGTTACTCTGCACCTCCTTTGCAACCGGTCGGTAGTTTCACAAGTCTCAAAATATATGCGGTCGATGAATGCCTTTAGCGCTACCGGAATGTCCGATATTGTAATTATTTTTGCATCAAGTGCACCTTTATCGATCTTAACATGTACGCGAAAAACTATAGCGTGAATTTCTGTTTAAAATTTTGTTCGCGCAGTTTAGAGGCATTTCGAGGTCCTGCATTTTGGACCATAAATTCCCATGCCTGTTTCACCCTAGATCCATTTGTATACCAGATAAGCATCCCTTTCGACCGTTATGTCACCAGAATGCCATGACTGTCGATCATTTAAGATTAACTTGAATATCAGGTCAAAATTGCACCTTCCTGGCATTATATCTAACAAGGAATTGGACACCGATTATTTTCCGAATTTCTTAAGAATTATTAGGTGTCTATCCGTGAAGTTCTGCATCATTAACAGATTCATTCCTTGCAGGTTGATGGTACAAAGCAGCCTTCTGTTTTCATTAAAATATAATAGAATGTCCATTAATGCATATAAGGATGTCACAGACCAGGTGTGCATGTCGTCTGTAACTCTTAGCCAAGCAAGTCCTTTTAATTTGCATGCTTTCTTGTGCAATTATTTGTTTTATATTTTGCCAATATGCAAGTGCAACTTGGTGATGGTTCTTTCTCTTAACAACAATAATGTGGAATCAAGATCATCAGACAATGAGCTTGGGTTCCCTTTCCGGCTCGGACATCATTCTTTTATGTTAAATGTTCAACGTCAATACTCTTTTTCTTTTTCTTCTTATTCTTCTTCTTCTTCTTTTGAAACATTGAAGTAGGCCAAGACTAGAAAAAGATCTTGCATATCCGCTGGTGTTAGCACCTCACCTCAACTTAGCTGGAGCTAAGTTCGGAGCTATTCGTTCTATAATAGGGAGGTACTTAATTTTAGAGCTAGAAAATATTTATACTCGGGCGAAAATCATATGGCAAATCAAATTACCTCTGAGTTATAGATCTTTAATTTTGTCTTTATAAACCCAAAGTTCTTTCATAAAAGGTATAAGCCACTTGTTAATCAACCTCTTGCTAAATACAGAAAAAATTGCTTTTACGTAAGAAAGCTTAATTTGAATGCACTTGAGACGGGTTAAGCCTACGGGACGTATTTGTTCCTTATTTTTTCCCTGAAAGAAATTTTGGTCTCCTCACCGCATTTTTTTCTTTTGACAAACCGTCAGCATCAGCTTGTGCCGGAACATAGTCAATAGTATCAACAATTTCCGACAGATTTTAAAATTATTTTTTTGGGAATTTCTTTAACGTTTTTGAAACGTATGTATCAAGTTTTATGGCGATTCAATCTGGAATAACTCGTATGATAAGGCATTAACTGTCACCAGACCATAGCCACTGACGTTAAGAGTTTTCTACCAACCATTTAATAAATATTGTAGTATGTAGTTGGACTAAACTAAAAAACTACTGGTCTAAATGTTGTAAAAATTTTATGTAGAGAGGCATATATCAGGAAGATCGATTAGTGCTAAATTAGTTTTGATAGCAGCAATAACTTCCACATTGTTTTTAGTCTTTTTGATAAACTTATAAAAACTGGACCAATTTCGATAAGGATTGAGACATATATAGTCGATTTTAAAATGTATTAATTGGCGCCAGAACGAAGTTGATATCATAACTAGTTCCAGAAATATCATAAAATTGATTTTTTTCAGTTTTTTGTTTTCTTGATAAACTAAAAAATGATTGAAGAGAATTTAATAAAAAGGGACATAGTCGGCATTAAAACACATGGATTAATGCCAGATTGCAACATTCGTTCTTAAGATGTCGTTAGCGAAAAACCTGTTTACATACATACATACATACATATGTATATGCTATGCCTTATACCTTGAAACATAAAATTATGCTTAAATTTTTAATTTCGATTTTCGACTCAAGCACAATATCTTCCCATGTATTTTTGACTTTTATTATTATTAAAACTCATGGTTTCGTTTCACAATCTTTATTTATTAATTTAAAGAGCCGACGTGTTTCGCCTTCTTAGAGTATCATAAGGGAGGCGACACAATAAAATTATTAATAAGAAAAGTCAAAAAGTTCACCAAGTGAAATATATAAATAATTTCCAAAAAATGTATCAAGATTATTTCTGTGCATTTATTGTATTGTTTATAATAATTATACCGAGAAGTTATTGATGTGAACCTCTAGGGATCGTACCTATATAATTCACCTTCATTTACTATCACTTATGCCTCGGTGGTTGGCTTGGCATTAAAAAATATATTGTATTTTAACCTAACTCTACTCCGTCATGCCGCGGATACTTACCAAAAATATGCCTTGCTTGCACATGTGAGTACAAATTTTATATTGTAAAAAGATAAATTTAAAAAAAACATACATTTTTCGCTAGAATTTTGATATATGCGTAAAACAAAAAGGTACTTAATAGAACTTTGAACTTGCGAATAGAGAGACGCATTTCGTCGCACCATCGGAAATCTATCCAAATCCTAATGCAGTTCATCCGAAAAACTTGGTAAAATTTTAGAATGTATTTAACTTAGAATGCTGTACGGAGATTAATACACACTTATCAATACTATCTTCAACTCCACTATAAATGGAACAAAAGCTCTATTCTAAAACATTCCGGGTAAACCATATGGTTTTCGCTATGGCCTGTGGTGATTATGACTATGATTACTATATAACCAAAATAAAGGTTAGAAATGAGCGTGATTTTTATTTGTTCCTCTGTTTGTCTGTACAGTTTACAGAACACGAATATCATTTTAACGTTGTATCAGTTCACATATTTTCCCATCCCTACCGTTTTGTAGATAAATATGTTTAATACAGATTTATCGACTCCTAGGACTGCTCCCTGAACTTTAGCAAAATATTAGAAAAAATACTACAACAAATTTTCTGAAGTATTTAAACGTCTCCCCTATCAATATTGACGATGTTATTGATATTCGTAAGTTAATTCTCATATTTTGCTTTCCCATATAAAAGAGTTACGAACCGATGCGATATGGGTACTTAATGTATGTTTTCCGCCACGTTTATGATTTATTTATTTTGTAAAAGGAGGAGTTTTTAAAGGCCTTTATTGGCTTTAAAATGCCTTTCAAAGAAGAAGAAAAAGTAATAAACTTTGATATAATAATCTTTTACATAAAGCAAAATATATTACAAAATTTCCATGGACTCAGTAGAAGTGAAAAGGCGAGATCTTTCTTGGTTGATTCAAGTAGAAAAAGGAAGCAGGAAATGAAGTTCCTTCCAGAGGGAACTGCTTTTATTTTGGAATTCAAAGGTGTTGCTTCGATAAAGTTAATGTACCAAAATTTCTTTGCTTTATATTCGTTTTTCCTTTTATTGCAAATGATTAGTGGTAATGCGATTATTATTAACATTTTCCAGAGTTTCTTTTATTTGTATATATGCATATGCAACAAGTAAAAAGACAAATGGATATGGAATTAAGTAAATAAAGCGATATGCAAGCAATGGAGAAAATTACAACCTTAAAGAGATGAACTGCAGGATTTCATAAAATCAAAAACGTTTGCGGCATTGCTTCTGGCAAGGGGCGTGTACTGTACAATGAACTGCTTTACAGACAATTTAGCTAGTAAGATGCATACTGGTAAATTGTCTTAATTTCACAGGAGAGTCTTTTACAAGAACTGAAAACTGGATTATTATATGTAGTTTTAATTGCAGCTTACAAAATTCCCAAGCAAGCACTTATGTGTTCTGAACCCAAAAGATAGGGTTATCTCGCTGGGTGGTGTTCACATTTGTCTGTTAATATAGCTGACGACGTAGTCCTTATATCTGACAGTTTAAGTTCACTGCAGAATATGATCAAGAACTTAGAGAATTACTGCAGTCTATGGAATTTGTCTGTAAATCTGAAGGGATAAGAGCACGGAATAAAAAATGAAGGGATCAGAGCACGGAATGAAAAATGGACGCTGGTGGATGTTAATGAATACAAATATCTTCGAGTGATTTTTACTTCAAAATCATCCTTTGAAAACATATGCATAAAAGGCTAATCATGGCAAAGATAGCATCAATATGGAGAAATCTTATTCGCAATAGAGAATTCATACCTTTTGACGAGCCAGATAAACTTATGAAATTTGCTGTTAAAATCAATTGATCTCTGGAACCATACTCTAAATTATGTACATCATCCCTCTTTTGTCTAAAAATGCATTATAAATATACTGAACAATTTTTATACGAAATGTCAAGCAACAGACTACCTAAAATCCTCACAAACATTGTTATAGACAATAAAATCTGCTGGTGTAAAGAGAAAATTTTCAACGTCAGCTGAAGGAACTTTGTATGGAAATCATTAAACTATTAATACCAACTTCTCAGACTTCCAAAATATCGTGACTCATCTTGAAAATAGATTTGATGTTCTGGAGTGTCAACAAATCTCGGCAGATGTTGTGTTATTAAATGGCATTCCCCACTCATCACAAGAAATCCTGGATGAGATTTTTCGAAATCTATGTACTTCCTTCTCCACGTACTAAAGTAGGCCTTAGGCAGATTACTTGGTACTCTATTTTATATAAAAAGCTTTTAAAGTGATAGGTTGCTTCCCTTTCGAATTATGTCTAATAATCCAAAAATTCAATATGGCGGCCCGTCCAAGGGGTGGGGAATATGAGCTATTTTCATTTTATTGGTTCAATGTCTCATAAAATTACTCCTTACGGAATTTGAGAGCTATACGTTGTTGCCTACTTGAATTATGCCCAATAATCCAAAAATTCAATATGGCGGCCTATTGAAGGGGTGGAGGGATTCGCTCCATTTTCAAACACAGATCTACACATTTTCTGAAAGTAATATGTACCAAATTTCAGCCTCCTACAGCTCAATTTGTTCTCGAGTTATCGTGTATACAGACGGACGGACGGACGAACGGACATGCTTAAATCGATTTGTTTTCACATTCTGAGCATATGTACATAATTCATTCTGCTCTAGCATTATTGGTTCTATGCATTACAAACGTTGGATTAAAACTAATATACCCTGTCTATCATATAGGGTATAAAAACCGCTGTATTGGAGGCAGCGCCTTAGAATTTTCAAATTAAACATATACATATAAACGTATATGAGAGTCTAACCAAATTTAACTATTTCCTTTATCGAAACGCATTAATGATTAAACTCCAAAGAAAGTTAGCAATGGTATTCACCCTTAGTGGAGATTTACACGTGTATGGATGTTGATTAGTGATATAGCTGAACTTGTCAAATTTGAGTCGGCAGGCTACATGACAGTTTTGACCTCGTTTTCTGTAAATAACGTGTTGTGACGGTATTCACTTCTTTATTGACACAATGTATGAGAATTTCGGAACTTAATATCAAATTTATTTGTATAATTCTTTTGTTAATATTGCTAATATGTTATGAACTTTTGTTACTTTTTTAGGGTCACGTGGTCTATGAATTTATTTTTATAATCCCATTGATAGTGATAATATGGTATCAAGTTTTGTTACTTTTCTTACTATAACCTGTTTAATAATATTTGTGGCTAACGTGACTGTGATCTCTGCCGCCGTCTTTGAGTTTCAACAGTGTTTCTACTTTTGATGTATTTGCAGGGATACAATTTCTTTAAGATGCCATATCTCAGTCGATATGGCAAATGGACCCCCTCCCATCCGTTTCCATACAATTTTTTTCTTAGAATGAGCCAAGGGATCACACCTTAGAGGATTAGCATCTCAAATTGGGACACCCTGTATATGTATGTATGTTCGTTGGTTCAAAGTTCTCTTCCATTTTTTGTGGTTTCAATAAATTTTAGGAAATTTCTCCTACATCAAGACTTCACCTATGTAATAGCAACTTAGCCACCTTTTCTGCTCTTGTTCATGTTCACTTCATCTTTTATATTATTTCTTTTACATGGATTTTCCTGGAACAATTATTTCTGCTCAGATGAATATTTTTTTCATAATTGCCCAAATCTCTTGCTAACCATTGATATCTAAGGAAAAACTTGATAGGTATAGATTGTGGCTTGGATACCGCAAATTCATTAAATTCACCACCTTAATTGGGTACTTAGGTAGGGGTTGCCATTGGTTTCAATGAATAGTAAAATCGAAGACCCCAACCCAATGCAAAATCCAAATATCTCAGTTTAAGTAAATTTTGGAAAACAAGGAAAAAATGAATAACAATTTTCGGGTCGGTTTTATGTTCAAGAATAGATTTGTACCTAGACATTGTATGTATGTATATATATTCGATTCTTGCATACAAAAATGCGCAACGTTTCTTATTGTTTCTAGATCCAAAACTCATTTTCACCAGTGGTACTTGCAGTGGTGTCGCTATGGCGGGGTGCGAATTTCCTAGAAATAAAGTCTATACTTTGGCAAGTACTATTGCGTAAGGATTTTAAACAGGATATGAAGTACTATGTTCACGTTCCCTGATCTGCATTTTAGTTTCGGAGTTGACATTCTACTTTAGTAACTCTCCACAGGATCTCTCTATTATAGTCCTAAATTATAAGCCTTACGGGTCCTGAACTCTACAAGCGGGGCAAAAAGTGCCCGCAGTAGGTTTTACTCATTTTTTTGCGTAATAAATGAACGCAAAATAGATGAAATTAACAAAACTATTTAAAAGAAATACAATGAAAATTAGTTTTTTATTCTGGGTCATCAGATGATGACTTGTTGATTTTCCCACCTTGTGCATTTTAATTATGACTATGGTGGGCTTTGTAGGTAAAGTTGTTGCAGCCACTGCATTTTTTCTTTCCTTTAGTCAAGTTGCCTCAATAAATCAAAAAATGGGAACATTTCTGTACAATACACTGAAAGAAAAAGCAATGTGTAATATGCTCACGGGCTATGACCCGATAATTGTGACTTTTGGTGATATAAATTGTTATTTTTGGACTTACAACAATTGCTTTTAGTAAAACAATAAATAGCTGTTA
>QYTT01084540.1:29448-47440 GCA_006980735.1 Dasypogon diadema
TTGGACTTACAACAATTGCTTTTAGTAAAACAATAAATAGCTGTTAAGTATTCTCTATGATTCCAAGAGTATTCTCTATGATTCCAAGGATCACTATGCTGTTGCTGTCCCGAAAACGCACACAAAATTGAAAGCTCTGAGCTCATAATTTTTTTCAGTGTAGGTGACAGGAATATTTTTACTTTGTGCTTTTTGATTCTTGTGGCATTATAATAATGTCTACTATATCTGGGGTTAAAAACAACCTAAACGGAGAAATAATATCTTGAAGTTTGCTTTCATCTCGTATCTTGAAGTCTTATGATATTTTGCCGACCACTTTGGTGCGCTGGTGTAGGAGCACAGATGTACTCCCTTCTACTGTTAGGAACAAATTTCACTTATGTTATCCTGGATATAGCTGCAACTGCTAAAGTCATCCAGATTTTTCTGCTTGAACGTTAAAATCTCATCAACAATTCTTTGAGACATAATAAACGTCGAAAAAATGAAACGTACTAGGAAGAAAACAGGGAGCTTGTTTTTTTTAGCAAAAGACAACAGGCAACTGGGTTTCATTAATACAGAAGTGTGAAAAGTACAGTCGAAAATACAGACTACGGGATGTGCGATCGAACGAACTTGTGGGTTTAAACGAGGGCTTTTTCACAATTTCCACTACAATTCGCGGAACATTTAAAGGTTACTTACAAAATTGCTTCGGTTATGACGCAAAAACTAAGATAGGTACAAAGAAAAAGGTCGTTCAATATCTTACTCATATGGTGAATTACCACGTGAATTTTGCACTGGTTTCTTTGTGAGTAAATGTGTTGACAGTGTGTTCTACAAGGGTCCATAATATGTCCACTATGATTTTGAAATCCTATCAGTGCCCCATCTCTGACTTGTACTGATGATGTCCAGGTGTAGATATGTATCCAGGCCGCTGCGCTTAGGGAAAGAGGTTCATTTATATTCAGTACGTTAAAATCGGAGTTAGCCGTTATATAGGATGTAATATTGATATAAATGACTTTCTTGATATCCAAGATACCCTACAAAAATTTTGTAAATATTATTCAAACAAAACACTGTCGCGGTCCGATCAAAGTAACATCATTGTCTCCGGGATATATGCAGCGCTTTCTAGGCTTTGGTTCACCGCTTTCCTCATTCCAAATGAAACTGGTGTTCAAGACATTAATAACTTATGGAAACGAAACTTTTTGTCTAATGGATTCTTTCGTAAAGAAAACTAAATATGTTCACAATCTTAGGAGATTTTACCATATTTCTGCGGTCAGGAATTCCTACAGGGATGTTTTATATTTATTATATTTTGCGATATATTATTATAAATGGCGGTTTGCGTTATCTAACCGGGAAAATTAATTTCTCTCCGTACCAAAGAACTTGTGCTCTGTCGGTGTTTCAGTTTTGATATTGTATAACCGAACACTAAATTTCATTTACAGGCCGTTAAAATATATGTGGTCTTTCGTGCAGGTATTAGAAGAGCCATTGCTGGCCGCAGTTTCAATGAATTTCAGATTCTTTCACGCAGATATAGCACTAAATTTTGGATTTCTTTTTCTTGCATATTTATTATATATAGTTACGTATATTACTTTCGATATTTATGTTTTACGTTCATTTTTACAATTTACCTGTTCACCAGAATAAATATATATTTAAGCGTGTAGCGTTACATAACTTAATAAATGAATTTTGTTAGAAATTCGTCTGTTCTTAATGAAAACGTTTGTCTGCTGCATATATATAATCTTCCAGTAGAAAAAAGAATATTCCATTAATGCTCAGGAATCTTGTATGTGTGAACTTTTAGTATCTCAAAAATATACTCAGAAAAAATACTTTGATCACCTGGTTTGCATTTGGAAATATAAAAGGACATTTTCATAAGTTGAATGTCGTTCACTGTCGAGGATGTGGTCAAAATTTCTCTCGATACTCGAGGGACACATTCGTACAGACGGTTAAGGTCCTACCATGGTTTCCATAACCAATGAGTATGACGCTTTTGAAAAAGGGTGTAATTGTTTGACGCTCAACATTTCAAACTTTTATATTTTCTCTAAATATATTTTCCTAAAAAAGTAATAGAAGTATTAGAATAGAAAGTAGAATTATTACAGTAAACTTTCTAAGGATAGCTTATAATTGTGCATTTTGTGCATTGTAACTGTCACTACATTTATTGTTTGTTTCAAAAATTTCTTTTTAGATTTGTTATCCTTTTTATGCTTAATTATTATATTCTTGCCAAAAGCTTTTCTGTTTTGATTTTCAAATACTGCGAACTTTTAGTTAGTTATAAACATTTTAACAAAGGTTGAAAATCCCTGTGCTTACACGATATTCCCTTTCTGTTTATGCTTTGAAACGCTGGGCTTCATTATACAATATTATTTTCATATGTTTACTACCCCTTAAATAAAAATATTGTATTTTCAATTTAGACATTTTGGTGATTGTTCCATTAAAAATTACCAGTACTTTTCGTGACTATTTTTTATTAGTTGTGCCAATTGAAGTGCAACTAATTTCTACTAGTTTTCTAGTTTGGAACGTACTCTCTCGAATACAATTTAAACTGTTCAAATTCACCACATATTATGTGAGAAATAACTCTCCATATAACCCCAAATTGACTAACGTGTAAAAATGTTAAGCAAATAGGAGACACGAATTTAGGAACCCGAGTTATTGGCACTTGTATTGAGGTAGAATAGATATTTGCTAGTACAAAATGAGTGAGTGGTTGGGTACTTAATTGATTCTTTAAGCTTTTTTTAAATTAATCATTATTACATTTTCCTACTAAAAATAACCTAATGACTGTACTAGTTCTATATTATTTGTCCAATTACTTGCTCATTACGGTTCTCTAAGAACCTACTCGCTGTTTTCAATTATCAATCCAACGTATTGTCAGACATACTGATGAGCTCTCCCACACTTCCTAATTGAAATCATCAATCAATCCGATACCTCCAGTGATTTGCGTAATTAAGTGAAGTTAGTTGATGCCTTAGTGAATTTCACAGTAGAACCAAATGGTGAGATTCTACCGAATGCGTGTGTACACACAGAGTTATTTACTATGCAAGTATATACAAGAACAAATAGTTCTGCTATGAATCATGCAGCAGACATCACCATGATCCTTATTCATAAATCAATTTGAATGTGTCGACATTCGAGTTTGGTACACTAATTTGCAGTTCCTCACTAATTAATTACTCCATCGTTTAGTATCCTCATAGATCACCTTAATCTAATCGTGTGTGTTACTTTGTTCATTCCAGGAATCGATATGGATGGGGAGAGATGACGGATAGCTTTATATTTTCCACATCTTCAAATGGTAAGTACAGGCATATCATTGCTTTTAGTACGTTGTATTGCCAATATTGATATTTTCACAATCACATGCATAATAATGATTATTTTTTTTTTCAAAATAGTTTCTTTTTGTAAAAACAATCATAATCCTTACGATGTCTAAAAAATTTGTCTTTCACGTGTAGTGACTTTCTTGTCGTTAAATACTTTTATAAAATTCGTTAGAAGAGAAATGTAGGGAATTTCAAAAATCTTTTATTTACCCTCAGTAGACTTAACCAATTAATTATTTCAGGACGATAAAATAAAATAAATGCGAAACTGAAAATCTTATGATCCCCAGTTAAAATCCCCTCTGGCAGTGACTATTTATATAACGAAGTATACATAGTCAGGCTTCTATGTGGCAATCTGTGCTGCAGATTTAAAATTTGGCAATTTTCTTTAAGTGAAATAAGAGAAGAATAAGTTTGCATTACATGTTTTATGTGTTTACCTTTAAATTGCTTTTATTTATTAGTCACAACAAGTCTATTTTTTAATAAAAATTTATTGGAAAATGTATTTTGGGAATAATGTACTGAGAATTGTAAAGTTATCTATGATCATATTTTACTGTGATCTGACTTACAAGGGGACCTTACGGTCCGGGAATTTTAGATCAGGTTCAAATTTTGCGTAGTGGTAGTGTACCCTTATTGTATTAATATAGCAAAGTATTAGGGCGCACTGATCAGTCATTTTCCATGAAAAGCCTTTTGAAATTTCCGGAGTAGATTATATACAAAAGAATTGATAAAGATTCGAATCAACAAGGTTGCCTTTTTTGAATACCCATTTCTACTGAGGATCATTGTGCTCTGTAGGTCATAGACATATTTATTGCAATAAGGAATTTTTTGGTTCTATTGTTCCTGCTGGAAGTAGCATGGCAAGAATTTCTTCAGATGATGAGACATGAGACTTATGAAAATTAACAAATATAATACATGTATATAATTTCTTTAATTTTTTATGTGCTTACTTTTCCCAGGTTGCCAGATTTATGTTTTTCTGTTTACGTCGTTATTTCCCGGAACACTTTTCGATGTATATCGAGGTATTTACTCTATAGGCATTTATAGTCTACCCGGCTTTGCTTAACTGGTATAGAGTAAAAACGGCAAAGTTGGAAAATTTTAAATCCCAAAATTACTGGAGTGAATCAATTCAAGCAAATGAAAACACCGTCCGTCGAACGTACTATTTTTTTCGAAAGAGTTACTTTTCCACTTTTTTTTTCTTTTCAACTTCCAGAAAGGCCACAACGTTCTCCTCAAGGCTGAAGTCATGAAAATATATGGTACAAATTCCATGTCGAAATTCGCAAAAATGGAGTTATAACGTGTTGAACAATGACGGGTAGAATTCCTAGGATTGAGTACCCGCTTAGCCACCGTACTTTATTATGCGATTTTGCCTCTGTTCTATGAACCTAGGAGATCTCTTTAGAACTTTATAATGATTTCAATCCAATAATTTAGTAATACCCTCTATGAAAAATTTAAATGCATTTTTCTCGAAACCGCTTTATGCAGGTTGGTGGAAGTACTATACCACTCCCAAATTTTTGGTTTTATATCCTTCAGTCGCTCCTTTCCACCCTCTTCGGTTCCAAATAATATGGAGATGTAATTTGTTTTGTTCAATATGTGGCTGCAAAACTTCATTGTTCTATCTAAGCGATTCTCTCCTACACTGAAAAAAATTATGAGCTCAGAGCTTTCAATTTTGTGTGCGTTTTCGGGACAGCAACAGCAAAGTGATCCTTGGAATCATAGAGAATACCCTTGGAATCATAGGGAATACTTAACAGCTTTTTATTGTTTTACTAAAAGCAATTGTTGTAAGCCCAAAAATAACAAAAGTCACAATTATCGGGTCATAGCCCGTGAGCATACCACACATTGCTTTTTCTTTCAGTGTACAAATCCCTGAAAACTTCCTACTTTTTCGACCCAAACAAGTAGCAAATCTTTTGGTATTAGCTGAAAATAAAGAATACTTTTTTACAAAGCGCTCTATTACTTAATCACACCAAAAGCTTACAAGCAAACTAAAACATAAACTGAAAACAAAGTTATCAAGTTTCCCGGCTCAAGGGCGCAGAGAAATTTTCATATGATAAACTTGAGATTTTGTTACTAGATATGTTGTTGTACATTGTTCTAAGAATTTGTTTTTTAATATTATACACTGAGTTCTTAGCATCAGATTCCATGAATGAAATAATATAATATTTCATCTAAATATTGCTTTTAATAAAAATCCTGTTATTATTTTGGTAGTCACAGAAACGCAATCTTATCCTCACCAGGCCAGCAGCATCAAAATGTCTTTGGTGAATTAGATAACATAAATTGTGGTTGAAATTTAAAAGTTCTTGTCCAGAATAATTTATTTAGTCGTAATAAGGTAATAGCATCAACCACAATGGAAATGTACCGTGCAGTACAGGAGGAAATGGAATCAAATAAAAAACTCAGAATGCATAGTAATCAGTACATCGGATAGAGAAAAGTGAATTCCCTTGCGGTGAACTAAAAACGTGGGAGAATAGAACTAAATGTTGAAGAAAAACTTCGAAATGCAGATTTTTGTAAAATGGAAAGGAAATGCTTTTGACTATTTTTGGAACTCTTTTTCCTGGAGAGCATATAAGAATTTACGACAAATGAACGTGCTTAAGAACTTTTCTTGTTAAACGAATTGGGGGAAAGGATAAATAAGGAATTGGTTTAAACAGGTGACCATATACATTCCGTGTAAAAGTCTACGGTTCATGTCCGGAAGGGAAAACAAAAGTTGGCAGGCTGTTTCGCAATTTGTCTGCTCTATGCAACGATTAAAATGTTGTGAACATTACTGAAAACATATGTGTGCCACTCGAAGGAAATACTTTACAACGAATCGAATTAGAACAATATCCTTGAAGTCCGTCACCAGTGAGCTTAAAATCCTTCCTTTAGACTATGCTTAACGTGGACAGTGCAGTGAATTCTGCCTCGTGCAAATGTTAGGGTTATATTCTATTCTGTGTTTGATGAAAACCCCATGACGGACAAATATCAAATCGTATGCCATACAATATTTATTATAAAGATAGAATAAACGTGGTTAATCTATCTAAAATTTCTAATTATTTCGATGAAGATGTTGAAGCGAGACGTGACTAAGTTGTTCACATCAATGACGGAAACAGGGTACGTAAGATTTGATTTAATTCTTGAAAACTAGGTTCTTCAGAGCAGTGTCGTCTCAAGGCTAAATTTGGACATGGAATTTCGCCTCAGTGGAATTTCTTTGTAATTCAAGTTGGAGACTATTTCAGCTTTAATGGATAAAACAGATATTCCTGAGAGACTTTTCTAGTTCATCGCATTTTCCGAGTAATTCTTAACCATCCTTAACTTCGAAAAACTTTTCTCAGGAGTAAATTTCCTGCAAATCCTTTCTATAAGTTGTGTTACATCCTTATTAGAATCTCTTAAACTTGTTGTTATAAGTTGTAGATCCTCATATAATTCAAAAGGCTGCATGTGTCTTTCGAAAGACTGTGCCTAAATCACTAAAATGCCATCAAAACCTTGTAACCAATTCTATTTTTGAAACAAAGGGAAGTTTACACTTGAGTACTGAATCAGATATTATAAATCTGCACAGATCCACCTGTTAACCTGATCTAGTAATACGTGTACAGGTATACCCTTGCACTTGGATCTGGCAAATAATGCATCGTTTCCTGTACTGCAGTCACAGATACAAGAGAACAGTCTAACTACAAGTATGTATGATTTTATATGCCATTCTACAGCCTACTCGGCTTTACCGGTTTTGACAAAGGAGGAGTCGTTAGATTCCTATGAATAAACTATGAATAAAACATTATAAATATATATAACTACGAGTTATCAATTCAAAAAAGTAAATATTGAACCCCATCGAGTGGGGCATCAAATCAAGGGTCTTTAAAAGACAAATTCAAAGAAATACATCTGCCCAAAGTGAAACCATATTTTAGCCCCTCAGGATTAATTGTTGCTACTACAGCCATGTTAACAGGAAATGTTATCGAATTGTGTAAAATTTTATAAGATAAAAATTTGGCTAACCCAGTTCTTACTTGTCCCACTGACACCCAAGGCAGAAATAAATTAGGGCTAGAAACTGGCACAAGTCTCGCTTGTCTGATTTCTATTAAGGCCCTAATAGGCCAGTCTGATTTGGCGCAGATACGAATATAGATATATAGAAAATTAGATTACAGTATGGCACGCATTAATAAGGTTACATTCCGAAAATATATGTTATCAAGTTCCGAATATTATTGAGACCAGACGAAGCTCGTACCGGGAATAGGCGAGGTTTCTCATGAAATCACTGCGTTTTTGAAAAATTATCGAAACTAGACGAGGCACGACTTATCAAGGGGTAGAATAAAGGCACCAAATCGAAGTCTGGTTGAAAAAATCCTAATAAGGCATTTCATATTAGGAACTGATGACGGCCTCACAGGAACACAGTTTCGTTTCAGACCTTTCCATCCGTGTTACTTCTACACTTAAAATATCAATGCTGATATACTGCAGGGTTCTGTATTGCAACCACTCTCTTTCTGCCCTTCATTAACGACCGCTTATCTCTTACTTCCAATCTAATTCACAGATTTCCAGATGACAGTACCCTTGATTTCTCGTACTCGTTTGAATCAGTTACTGCACTTCATTCACTTCGTCCTTAAATAAAGTGATTTGAAGCTCATTGGCGACGAGAAGATAAGATTTAAAATCAATTCCCTGGAGTATCGACGCAATGTCGCTTATCGAACGCTCTTTTTTCGGCACTTTAACGGAATTTGTTCTAATGAAATTTCTGGCCTCATTCCTTTTAGACTAATTTCTACGCATGATGATCGCGCATCGAGCCGCCTTCTACCTTTCGTTCTCGATACAAGACGTAGCCGAACATTGAAGTTTAGAGAATTCTACTTGAGCAAAACTGTAGGAATGTGGAACAAATTACCACCTTCTATTTTCCCCGTCAACAAGAGGCCAACGAAAACGCTTTCCCTTTTCTTTTTCGCTCAGGTCGTACTGTATAACATCATAGGATATCCCCTGAGCTTTGGTTTCACTGCAATTATTTTATATTATTTTCAATTATTTTTGTTTATTGTTCCGAACTCATGCGAATTAAATATCTCGATGTATTTTTTGTTTCGACGGACAAGACGACGGCAGTTATGGGAGACATAATGAAGTGTTTTGTTGGACCATGTGCATTTGTAGAATGTTGCATTAGATAAAGATGAAAGTATGTAAAATTTATATAATTTTAACACACACAATCCTGTAAAATCCGATCTAAAAATTTTGCTAGGTTATCTGGAAAAAAATTCCGAAAAACCCGAAAACTACGATTGAGGCTAATCTAAGTACGCAAGAACCGATCCTTATCAATTAAATAAACTTTCTTAGACGCCCAATATAGGTAAAATTATCAAATATGGCAGGCTTAAATAACTTCGTCATGCGTCCGGATTGAATAACTACAGAAGGATCAAAATTCTGAAGAGAAAATCTGAGCGTAACCGAAATATTAGAAACTCTCATAAGGTTCACTATGTGGAAGGAGACCTTCGCTTCCTGGCATATCATTAGTAGGTGAGATACATTTTAAATTGCAAGCTCTGAAAAGATACAGTATTTGCTGCCTGTTCCATATCCTTTATATTACTGGTATTGTCAATTGTGTGAATATGTTGAATATGACCTCTTTAAATATCTGAACATCATCCAAAAAATTTAACTAAATTGATAACGATCACTTTTATTCGTTTGCAAAGAATGCAATTAAACAACTGAATAAAAACCACAATGTTATTTGACTGAACATTTTTCTGAAAACGTCTTCCCAGGACAATGAGATAATAACATAAACTATCGATATACTATTTCTGCGTTCTAAATCCATGTACAATCTCGAACCTGTACGCTTTTTTACAGAAAACTAAATCTAATGCAATTTTCAATTAAAGTTGAACAGCAAAAGCTTTAAAATGAATCTACGACCTCCAAGTTGTTCCCCCACTTTTACAAAAAAGTTTCACAGTAGGTACTCAAAAAAAAGAAAGAAAGAAAGAAAATAGAAATTGCGTGTCTTTTAGTACTTCACTGACCCAACCTCGTAAATTTTCCAGCTTTATCCCTGCACGTATTTATGATATAACGAAGTGCACCGAAGGTGACTTCAATGTCATATTCCTTTCGGACAGTCCAGAAAGAACATTCTTCGTTGACTGAACATGTTGCGAACAAATTGGAGTAAAACTTCATATCTCCCCGGTTCATTGTTAGCTCACCTTACCCAATCTGGCATTATCATAATTTTATTCAGGTGGAACAATCGGGGGAAGTCTTTGGAGGTGGCACATGACAAAGAACGCGGATCAATATTGAAGTGCAATGCACTGGCTTGCTTGCTGGTGGTGAAGTAGGGAGGGTGAACAACACCGGTAGGATGCATCCATTATCTTTACTTCTCGACACAACTTTATTGAGAGCCGTAGATAAGTGTCAAGAGAATATGGCGATGATACTGACAATATCAGGGTTAAGCAAACCGTTGAGAAAATAAAAAGCATGGCGGAACGACCTCAATAACGATTTCCATGAAGAGAAGCCAATTGGTCTCATTCCAAGCAGCACATGTACTCTTTGCAGTGTGATGCACTTAGCTGCACTCAACAAGACGTCGAAATCACCATCAGGAGTGCCACTAACCATTCAAGGGTGCGATTACCGGTGTAGTGACTCTGGTGGCGTAACCCAGTGAGATTCCGAGCTTTAATAAAATTATTTCTATTATGGTGGCCCACTCTAGGTCGAAAAAACCATTCTGGGTGGTACGGTTACTGCCAGCAATCGAAACCTTCGGTATGCGTTGTTCAGTCACCAATATAAGAATGCCATTCCAGTTCGGGCTTTGTGTCAAACATAAACACAAGGAGTCTGAGATGAACATACACACCTAAAGAGTTTTACTTGAATGCTGCTCCACAATGCGCTGGTAACGAGGGCCAGAAAACTTATTCAATGTGCCCTGAATGAAATATAATAACCTCTGTACGAAGATAACATGGTCCAGGGTAGCCACCATCAGGGACAACGGCAGAACAAGGACTTATAGGACTACACTATCTGCTCCAAACTTCGTATATAAGAACCGTCTGTGGGAAGAGGGCATTATTTTATATGACGGCGCTGGTCGTGCGAATATAATAAATTTTCAGTCAGGCTTAGGGCGTATAAAGCTGAATGAAAGACCGCCACTAAAGCGTGGAATGGATAGATCAAAACCACGGGAGTTAGGTTGGTGGGATAAGAACATTTAACCACAACCACACGTTGAGTTTTCAGGGAGATGGTGTATAGCTTTAGAAGTAACTTAGCGAGCTTTTGGATATGTTTTCTGGTCCCTTTGACTTTTTATCCGTTTTTTCACCTCCCTGTATTTATCCCACCCAAAAGATGAAGTCTGTGAACTCTAAAACATTTCACCAACCCACAGTTCTAGGATTTCGGTTCGCTGCCTGAAAATTGAATAACCAGGAGGACCATGAAAACGTTTCCAAGGATCATGGTATTCTGGATGTGCCCCTAATTCTTGCATATCCAGACGAGATATTTTTTAGCGGACTTGAGACATTCGTTTGAATCCTAATAAAATTCATTTTGCTCCAGGGAATTTACGATTTTACCATATTTGATTAAAATTTCACCTGAGAGTGTTTATTTTTTTAAAGTTTTAAAGCTTTATCATCACATGTGAATTTGGTTTTTGAAAGAAATTGCGAATTAATATTTGGAGAGAATATGGAATGGGACAATTTACAATCATAGGTTTTACTTGAATTGGGCGGAAAGATGGGAGCTTTTTTATATTTGAATATTAATATTGGATGAGCTGTGGTAGGTGACCGGATATGGTAAGACAATTTTGTTGAATTTAAAATATTATCTATTTGCTTTATATAGGAATGCATGCTAGGCTATATGAAGTTTCATTGATCCTGTTCAAGCAGAATATGTTCTGTTCAAAAATTAGCTTTCTCTGCGCAGAAGAACTAAGGATTAATTGCAATTGATACGACTCTTAAAATTGTAAAAAAAAACCCATTATTCATAAAACGATCTAGATTTTACCAAAGCAAAGCACACAAATCTACTGATTTGGCTCCCAATGTTTCTTCCATTCCTTCCACTAGATATTGATAGATACTTCTTTAGTAGGCAAATTAATATGAATGAAATGGTATCTCACTTTCTAAAGCCTTTTCCATTGGTATTAGACAAACAATGCGGCTATATATACATACGTTACATCTCTTCATACCTTCAAGACATATTTCAGAGTTAGCTTGCCTTAAATAGCTTAACAGGAAGACATAAAAATTGTTAGACAGATTGTTGTTTTGCAACAGGGTAGAAAAGGCGCCATTTATTGTTAGTTATTTAAAGCGCACACACTTATTACTAGCGAATTTTATTTTACTCGTAGTGAAGATACACGTTGAAGGGCCTTGAGATCTTCTATAGGGTATCACAATATTATCATTCCAATTTTGGAATACAAGATGGAAGCACATGGTGGACGAAAGAGTTTGGAAAGCTTTAGAAATTATACTTGAAAAATATACACATATACAGTTACACATAAACAAAAAGCTTTGCTTCTCGGTGAAATAAGTAAATTTTGGTGTTTCGATCACAGCAAGTCGATTTAATAATCGTCAGTATGACGATTGACTTGCCTGCCACAGACACACACAAAGAGCAGTCAGTAAATTTTCTATTGTTTGAATAACTTCACAAGGAAGTTATTACGAATCCTAACTATTATAAAATAATTGCTTTATGTGCCCTTAATTTTGAGCTAAACAAAGTACATAGTGTGGCTTGGTGCTTCTGATTAGATCAATGGTGGCAAAAAAATATCCCTAATTTGTTCGGCTGCTTCCATAATTCGCATTCTTAACTGATCCTACGTATCTCAATTTTTGTAGAACAGACGTTCCATACAAAAAATCTATCGGTGTTAGATCATGTGATCTTGATAGCGAGCTGATAGTCCCACCGCATCCAACCCATAAATTAAAGTTCGTTCTTAGCCAATGCCTTACGATTGTAACACAACGTGCTAGAGCATTGTCTTGGTGAAATATGTTACTTCTTAATGTTAACGATACCCTTTCAAGTATTGAAAGTAAAGGTCCCTCCTAAAAAACTTTCCATTTTGCTTTTTTTTGAAAATAGTGAAATTTCCAGAAGAACATCATCCTAACTACCTACCTATATCCAACTGACACAAATCTATCCCTTTTTTATTATCCTGGGGATTTTCGTTTTCAGTGTTCGTAGAAATGGAAAATTATCAAATTATGCAAGAAAAGCGCATGGTAACTACAATTTTTGTGAGAAAATTGCATATTTATGACAAAAAAGGGCAAAAAAATCCAAAATTTCGATTTTGAAAATTCATATGACCTAAATGAAGGGGAGTGTGAGGGTGAATAAGCACTTATTTAAAAGGCACCAGAGTCGTACACAAGCGCTGTTATCTCAAATGCTGTTGGGATTGCCATCGCCCTTCAATGCAATTTTTTGTTTGTCTCCTGGAGGCCTATCACTGGACGTCCGATCGATCATTTTAGTTGGGACACCCTGTATAAGCTGGATGTTTGAAGAGTTAAATTCGTCAACAGTTCGAAAATCCCACTTTGCAGGGTGTAGAATTTCTATGTATGAACGACTTTGCAACTCACTGCCTTTTTTGGCACATAGAACAGACTCATGCAGCGCGTCTGTATGATTAATCGCAGATCTGCCGCTTTGATGACTCGCTGCAGACTGACCTATATAAGCATAATAATCTCCTTATGCGCAGTATAGTAAATTTTTTAATCTCTTTGTTTGTTTTAGACTTTTCTTTATTTCTTTTCTTCTTCTTTTGCGACGTACGCCGGTAGGCGAGCGGTCTAAGGCGCACGTCTCAGACAGATTTTCTCCTCTGTTGGCGTGGGTTCGAATCCTGCACAGGACGCGGCGATTTATCTTGGTATCATTGATTGAGGCAATTCTACTGACAAGAATTGTACTCGTCAAGCCACTGGGATGCTTCACAGTAATAATTTCATACCAAAAATTGTACCTCACTTGCAACATTTGTTAGGTTAAAATTTCCCAATGTCTTCTTCCCTAATTTTCTTCCGGCTAAAGCTGTGTTGTATGCATCATAGGATTGTCCCCTTAACTTAAAAAAATAAATATATATTAGTAAGCTAGATTTAGTTTAGATAATTTTAGTCGATATTAACTTAGGGTTTCTCATTTTAGCACATTTTTTTTTAATTAATTCCTGTTGAAATTATTGGATGAAGTCTCGCCAACACTTGTCTATATTTTTTCAGTTCTCACAAATGTTAACCTTCTAAAAAATAGAGACCTCCAAAATTCTTCTGCATTCTGAGTACATTTACGTAATTTCTGATATGCAATTTAGAATGATCTATCTATATGTGATACGTCGATAAACTCCAATTTATTCTCTACTCCTTACTGATTGTTTTGGAATTGGAATAATAAGAATACATTTGGGCATAAAGTTCTGAACAGGATTTTCCAGAAATTTACACAGTTGTAACAACCAGATTAAGTCCCTTCTATACTCTCCATTCATGCTGACTTCATCTGTTTCCTGGATTCTAAGTATTTTATGGACATTTCATTCAGATAGTCGTTAACAAGTCGCAAATAGGTTCTTATTTCAGTAGTGAAAAAAACTGAAAATTTATAAATTTATGGAGTAATGTTATTTTTTCGGAAGTGTGGTTAACATTCAAGATTTACATTTCACTTTAATTTGAAAGTTACACGCCATTTAATTATTTTCTTTACTTCATCTTTTCTATTTGTTTTAAATCACCGCATCAATCTTCCTTAATCTGTAAATACATATCTCTAACTCTTTTTCTATTTACACGAATTCCTCACTTTAAATTTTATCTTATTTTTACCTGTACTTCCAGATGGCATATCAGATCTCTCACCCCTCAAAAATTATGGCTTGTCAGGTCAGTCACATTTTATCTAAAATTTAACTTATCCAAAGCTTTCTATGTTGTAGTTGTTGTTCACGTAAATTTTGCACTGCTGCACACTCTTGAAGTGTAACAAATCTGCAAAATGTGGCAAGGCAGAGACCTAATTTCGCTTATGTTCATGCGTTTCGCATGCAAAATTTCATACACCCATAGAGCTGCCCTATTTTCGTTGAACTCAGTGCTGTACTTTGAAGTGTTCCTGTTCTCCTGATTTCAAATTCCTGGCATAAATCTCTACGGTCACAAATTTTTATCACTTTGTAAATGCATCGTGACGTTACAGCAACGAAAATGTTGCTAGTGCTACCCGACGGACTCATGCAGCAAAGGGTAAAATCTGAATGAGTTTCACATGTCTACCTGCATATGCTTAATAACTGACGGATGTAAGGATAAAATGGTAATAAAGGCAACACTATATTTCATCCTGTTGCAATTTTGATCCATGTTTGAAATTGGTTTCAAATGTGTGACTTCAGGTACTTTCGGTTCCTTCCTTATTACCCTGAAAATAGAATTTTGGAATATACAGACTGAGAGACTAATGGGGAAATTTAACATTTTGTGAAGCTTTTAGACTACGGAAATCTGGAAAATCCAGTTGTTTATTATTTTAAAGTATCTATAAAGTGATGTAAAAATATCGGTAATCACAAGGGATGAATACGTCGAACAGAAGTTTGGTGAATGTTTTATTCTTGCATCGAACTGCAGAAGAAGGTCTTTACACGCTTTATATACATATATATATATATATATATATATGTTATATATATGTGTTCCCTCTCAAAGTGTTTTTTTCAGAAATATTTCTCAAAGAAAGCGCGAACTATCCAGAAGCATTCGGAAGGAAATCACAAGGAATCTTGATGATTGATTTTAAATAGCGCAACATCGTTGTAAGTAGAGGATACTATACCACATTGTTACGTCGACTTCGTATAACTATAATTGGCAAATATCGTGGGAAAATTTTTCGAGGGGTTTTGGTGCTGCACATTTACACACCGACACGCCTGCTGTTGCGAAGGCTGCCCTTCATGAATTTAAAAAACTTAGCCACCTGGAATATTTTTCTAATATGATACGACGATTGTCCTCGATTCCCAAAATTTAAGGCTAATCTTGAAGAAGAAGAAATTTATTTCAGCAGAAGTGGATATACAAGGGACAGGTTTATAGCATTTTTACGATAAGAATTCCGAATACTTTTCAAGTCATAGATATTCACAGAATGGTCGATGACACCGTCGAGAACGCCCAGGTTTTCCCATGCCCATGTCAAATACTCGAACAACTTCAATTATGCATCACTCAGTTCGAGATTGAAGCTTTGCGGGATCTGAGAGAACTGTGCATAATATCCCAATGGGTTTCAACCGATCTGGGACTCTGACCTAAGTCTGTTCCAGATTTGGTCTGTATAGATCAGATTCCAGCGCTAGTATTAGAGATACGACGGAACCGTTTGAAAAATTAGGAATTTCTCTTACAACCTGCAGCGAGTACACAGTTGCCACACGTCTCCGTGGCAAAATACTCGCTTGAATGCAAGCACTTAGAAATACGTCATCCTTTTGGTCAACTTGGTGAACCCTAAGTCACTCGATCAAGAAGTCCTCCCTAGGAGTCACCGCTTTCGAGGTGTGAGTCTTCGCGGCGGGAGTTCATTAGACGCGATTTTCACTACACGCCTGCATGCATAACAGTGGGTGACCCTGGTGAAACAGGGTGGAAAACAATATTTCCCCTTAATGCTTACTGAGCGCTGTTCAAACTTAATGGAATCCTTTGACGATCACGACGAATTTTTTGCGTCTTCATATATAGATAAAAATAATCGGCAGTGGTGACATACCTCTACCAGGCAGGACTCCCCGTTTCGATGGATCATAGAATTAGCCTCAACTGAAGCAGCCTGCCCTCCTATTGTCTAAAAAGTCACAAAATTAATTCTATATTATGCCTATAGTTCTGCACTGCAGGTGACTCTTGACGCTTTCTGAATAGAGGAGCATGTGTAGATTTTAAGGGAGCACAGTTCCAACAAAAGTAACCCTTTACAAAAAGTATGATAAACAATATTTTCCTGCTGTAGTATCTAAGCTCAAGGGGCAGCCATCTTTTTAGCGAAGGTATGCGTCCGTGCTATTATTAGCAAGGGTATGAGAAGAGCCAACTTCGATATTTGTATCTTACCAGTCAGGTGCCTTGTGTTTCGCAGTTTTACAGCCTGTTAAAAATTCATATTGTGGCTACTTTCCAGTCATGGAAAAAATGGCCTGTCCAAACCTTCTCCAAAGAGACGTCTAGTCGTCTTTCTACGATTTTCCCGGAATATGTGAACAATGCGCTCATCGATGTTGCTCCCTGTTCCAAAACAGCAATTAAAAGCGTAATAACAACACTATTACATATTTTTTATAACTTTATTACAATTTAGTGCCGCTGCATTACTAAAGATTACCTGCAAGAAATAATTTTACCACCCTTTTACTGTATCAATCTGAACACAAATTATTTTATGTGTAAACTACCTGGGTAATAAAAATGTTTTATGGGAACAAATTATTTTACCGTAGTCCTACAAGGACGAGTTATAGCTTGTTGGAAATATAATTAAATAAGAAATTCAAGGAAAATAAAAAAAGTATCTTATTTACATAAATTTTTGAAAAATTTGGGAAAAACGAAATTTTGTTAAGATTAAAAATAAAATTTTAAATGTTGTGGGGGACTATGTCTCCAGTGATAGCAGCTAGATAAATTTTCTCCTTTCCCTTAGTAAAATAGGATGCGGCTATGGAGTTCCAAGGACCGGGACGATTGTCCCGCATTGCTGGGAGAGGGGTATGGTGAAGGATGTGTTCGAGAAGTGGGTCATAAAAAAACCAAAATCGTTGGGAAAGTATGACCACATGTTAAGAAATGAATTAGGATCAACTTGAAGAATTTTTAAGTATGGAGCAAAAAACACAGATCGCTGGTTTCTCGTGATGTATGCATAATTAAAATGGACTGTGTTTGAAAGATACGGAAACGAGAAAGCACATGGGGTGCGACTGAACGGCCTTGGCCAGTAGAAGGACTGCTGTCCCACAAGCGGTATGTGCCCCTTTTCAGGAGGAAGTTTTTGCGTCCGACGCTCGAAAAATGGAGAAAAGAGATAGGATAGTGACACATGCGGTAAAAAGCGGGGGTTTGCCCGCGACTCAAATTTTGCTTCCAGCTAGCTGCAGGAAGTTTTTCGAACCCCTCATTGTGCTTATTTCATGAGTTTGGGTGGGATGAAAGCCATCTCTTTCTTGAAAACGAGACGGCTGGGAGCAAAAATGACAAGAAAGAAATCTGAAAGTTGAAAGAAAACCAGTTTCGTGCACAACTCAAAATTTTCCTCGTAGGATTTGTGCGGAAGTCCTATTCACTTGTACAAAAGGGAATAAG
>QYTT01084540.1:47460-60404 GCA_006980735.1 Dasypogon diadema
GGAACAAATTATTTTACCGTAGTCCTACAAGGACTAGTTATAGCTTGTTGGAAATGTAATTAAATAAGAAATTCAAGGAAAATAAAAAAAGTATCTTATTTACATAAATTTTTGGAAAAATTGGGAAAACCGAAATTTTGTTAAGATTAAAAATAAAATTTTAAATGTTGTGGGGGACTATGTCTCCAGTGATAGCAGCTAGATAAATTTTCTCCTTTGTTTTGGATAGGATATTTTGTTAGTAATGTTTTGGCGTTGGATGTGATAATTAGAAAAAATATATTAAAAAAATATGAAGATGACCTCCACCAAAAATGAGAATTTAATAATCACCCCCCCCCCTATCATGATTGTTTAGCTGGGTGAGTTCTATCACTCCCTTTCTTTCGGACCACCACACTTGTACCCTTAGTAAAGTAGGATGCGGCTATGGAGCTCCCAGGACCGGGACGATTGTCCCGCATTGCTGGGAGAGGGGTATGGTGAAGGATGTGTTCGAGAAGTGGGTCATAAAAAAACCAAAATCGCTGGGAAAGTATGACAACATGTTAAGAAATGAATTAGCCTGTCGAGCGGATCAACTAGAAGAATTTGTAAGTATGGAGCGAAAAACACAGATCGCTGGTTTCTCGTGATGCATGCATGATTAAAATGGACTGTGTTTGAAAGGTACGGAAACGAGAAAGCACATGGGGTGCGACTGAACGGCCTTGACCAGTAGAAGGACTGCTGTTCCATGAGCGGTATGTGCCCCTTTTCACGAGGAAGTTTATGCGTCCGGCGCTCGAAAAATGGAGAAAAGAGATAGGATAGTGACACATGCGGTAAAAAGCGGGGGTTTGCCCGCGACTCAAATATTGCTTCCAGCTAGCTGCAGGGAGTTTTTCGAATCCCTCTTTGTGCTTATTTCATGAGTTTGGGTGGGATGAAAGCCATCTCTTTCTTGAAAACGAGACGGCTGGGAGCAAAAATGACAAGAAAGAAATCTGAAAGTAGAAAGAAAACCAGTTTCGTGCACAACTCAAAATTTTCCTCGTAGGATTTGTACGGGAAGTCCTATTCACTTGTACAAAAGGGAATAAGAAGAACGTCGGAATCAAAAACTTCCTCGTGAAAAAAAGCATTATGATGATGATGAGGAAAATACTAGTATGTTGAGTGAGTTTGAAAGCAATTTAAAATGGTCCATAGAATCAAAAGTTGTGCTAAAATCAAATGGCACTATAATTGTTAGCTTTTTATCATCTAAAGTCGAATATCTGACATTACCTTAAGTACATATTTCTCAGAATTGTGGGCATATAAAGCAATATTTTTATAATTTCTCTATAAAACCTCTCTGTATTATAAATCACCCACTAGATCAACGTAATAGTTGTAGTTTCCAATATTTGGTTTTTGGTTATTTGTATTTCTGCCATGTGCTATCTAAAATCAGAAAAATTGTTGTTGTCACTAATTACAAAATTCACTATATACTGTTATTTATTACTAAATATAAGTAAACTTTACTTTCTTTATTTAGTAAAATTTTGTTTTCTTTCCTTCAGATAATGAGATGCGGGACCTTAGCGTTACATTCTATGGCAGCACTGCATCGAAACGAATATCCGATGAAAGATTGAGTATACTACTGACAAGCATCTTAGTCTCATTAATTTGTTTCAATTTAGGATAAAAATTTTTAAGAAAATTTCTAAGGAATGCGATGTTTTTAAAGAAATTTCTTACCAAATTTACAATGTAAATAAGTAAACTAAATATAAATTTATAGGTCTTTTATACTAGCATAAAATAACTAAATGTAATAAATAGATCGCTACTGTATACATAAAATGTGGGGAAAATAATGAAATAGAAATGAAATCAGAAAGATCTACAGATATATATATATATATACAAAAAGAGAAAAGTATTGAGGAAATTTAAATGGATATAAAAAGTATATATAAAAATATTTTTTATTAATAAAAATGTAAAAGAACTCAAAAAATATGATATTTATTAAATATAAAAAAATAGTAAAGGCATAAATATTCTGGAACAAGAAAAACATGGTCTACTTAAACGTTTGTGACAGAGCTTAAAACTTTTTTAAATAAAAACAATCTTTTTAAAATGCACAACTCCCACACTATCCAGAAATTCTTTGATTTACAAGAACTGCGCTGTTTGAATTTATATACTAACAATTAGTAAAATTTGTAAATACACCATGAATTGTAAAAGATTGAAACCACCAAAAGAGTAGAAAATAATTACAAAAAGATGAATTTCCTATTCTCTTTAAATAACAACAAAACAATGCCATAAGAGTTAGATGTAATTGATTAGTAAATGATGACGCATAAAATGATGTACGAATTAAGTGAAAGTTTAGTCAGGTAAGAAAAAATATTTTTTAAATGTCAAATAAAATCGATATGTTGAAAACATTGCTTAAAAGAATCAGTAAAAATCCATAAGTCTGCAAAATGCTTTTATTTCTTCCTTCGCTTTTATCATTTCTCTTACCTTTACATTTCCTTTTTCACGAACCATTCGAGACATACCTTGGTTATCACTTAAGTTTTAACAGGGTTTTTTAGGCTAAATTGACTCTATTGGCGTAAATAAACAAAAGAAACAATAAAATGACAACTTTAAAGTAAAGAAGAAATAACAAAATGTATTTGTAAAAGAAGTATTTAAAGAAGAGTTTAAAGTCAAGCCCTCAAGCCTGTGCGAACGAAAACCCGGATTTAAACATCAGTTCGACCTCGAGTCAAGCGCTCAAGCCTGCTTGTAGCTGTAGTAACTGGTTTTGCAACTATACTACATCGGTGGTCGCGGAGGAGCCTTTTTGAAATACCTTAGGAGCACATTTTCCTGCGCTGCTCACTATAACTGTTTTTTAAATACAACTGCCTAAGTTTGAGATGTTGTGCTACTCGTGCTTTAGGAGACTACGAGTAAATAGAGTTTGAATGGAGCCTCTGAGGAATGAGGCGGTCTCTCAAATTAATTAGTTTTACAACGTTGCGAGGGTCTTGGATATTGGAATTTTTTTCTCCTTTTGATATTCATGAAACTGAAGGTATTCAAAAAAGTAACAAATGTAAAATAAATCAAACAATCACAGGGTCAGAATTTCTGGTGCTCAAAGATAGAAACATACCATAGAGCAATTAAAGTCGGCAGATAGCCGGTTTGGACCACTTCAGTGATGGGCATTTATGCATGGATTTGAATTTTGAATGTGGTAAACAATGCGTAGCCAATATAAACTTTTGATTATATATATATACATATGGAAATCAAGTCAATTTTTGAAGACTGAAGTTGTTACGTGGCAGCACTGGAAAAAATTCACCGAAGTTCTGCGAGATGACGCACTCCTTCTTCTAACTTGGACCGGCGTAGGAGACGGCCGCGAGAAAGTGCAGCCGCGGTGAACCGACACACTAATTGGATGTCTCTATAAAAAAGAGCAAAACTTACAGTCCAGAGAAGAAATTATTTTTAGCATATTTTTAAATCGACGGTTAAAAGAGGCCTTAGAATAACACTTCCCCTTAGAATTCCATGGGAAAAGCTGCAATTTTTTTGGATTTCTACGTAGACGGTTCCAAGTATTCTCGGCTCAAGGTATAGGGAGAAGGGATAGATAAAAAATTTTTTTATTATTTTTCAATATATTCGCCATTTATTTCAATACACTTTTTACATCGTTTTATAAGTGCTTCTATTCCACTAAAAAAATAATCGGAGTTCTTATCTTCAAAATGCTCTAAAACGGCTGCTTACATCTGAAGTAAATTTCTTTCCTCGAAGGTCAGCCTTCAATTTTGCGAATAAAAAATAATCGCCTGGGGCCAGATCAGGACTATAAGGCGGGTGGTCAAGTTATCTAAGCTCCCATTCTTGAAAAGCGGCTTTCGCAACAGCAGCTGTATGAACCGGAGCATTGTCATGGAGTAACAGTAACGATAACTTGTTGAAATCGACGTAAGAGTGTGGCATAATACTCTCCATTCACAACGGTGTTGCGTTCTTTGAAGATGATATTCAGCATTCCTTGTGAGTCCCAAAAAATTGTGGCCATTATCTTACGGGCGCTTTTGGTGACTCGAGCTTTGTTTGGCGCTGGTTTACGTTTACGATGCCATTCCATAGATTCCCTCGTAGTCGTGGGGTCATGGTAGAGTACCATAGTTTCATCTCCCGTGACAATGGAGTCGAGAACTTCCTGTTCCCTTCCGTCGCAAAGCGCCAAAAATTTTTCACAGCATTACACTCGTCGTTGTTTTTCTATAGCACTGAGAATTTTGGGCACCCATCTTTACTGTTAGGTATGGGTTATTTCATTGATGTAAATTTGAATTGTCAGTAATTTGATAAGTTAAAAACTAACTTCTGGACGGTAATAAGGAGTTATTGGCTGTAGGAGTTATTTTCCTAGGATAATTGTCAATTTTTTCTTAATGTTGACAAATTTATGAAAGGTGCGTGGTTCCTCATATAGTTTATCGAGAATGTTGATAATATACTCTTCATAGAGAACCTTGAACTCATTGTGGCACACAACAAACTTTGGTCATCCAAAGGGTCCGTAGTTCTGAGAATGGCCTTCCAAAGCCTATTCTTCCTATTGCTTAAAGTTCTAAGCTTAAACCATGGAAGTAATGTAGAAGATACCCAGGAGGCAAAATCTTCGAAAATCTTGACGTAAAACATGTTAACGTCAGATCAATGTCGGCCTTAAAATTGATGGAGGCGAGTATATTCAACAAGTACGTAAGGTATGCCTTTTGAAAGTTAAAAAGGAAATTTGATTCGTCGTTCTGGCTAATATTTTCGAACTAAAAATCTGTACAAAAAATGTTCCAATGAAATCACATCACATCGGAATTACATCAAAAATTACGTTCTATAAAAATTCGACTGTGATTGGTTTATGCTCCTTCTGGTTGGGATCTGCTCCAGAAAATTTTCAAAAAGTTGAAAATAATTTTTTCAGTTGTTTGTCACTCTTTTCTCCAACCAGATCGAGTATTTTGACTAATTGAACGGCAGATAAGGAAACACGAAGTTATTATACAACCTGATGAATACGTAAAAATTTTCAAAAAATTTGGTCAAATTTTTGAATTAGGTCAAGATGTAGAAGTGAAAAATTGGAAGATGGCTTCAGCTTCTGCGTTAAAAGTATGTTCGTCCTGGTACTTTAAGTTCAGAGAATCGAAAAGAATAATAACTTACAGAATTAATGGCAGGATTACGGTTCAAGATGAACCTCACTATTTTTCAGATATCGGGATCCGTAAATCGTTATTTAGAAATTGTAAAATTCCAAAGACATTAATCCTACACTCATCCGTTCAGGAGTACCAATAAATGAATTAAAACTGAAAAATGTTGTACATCTTCTGGAAAAACACCATAAAATCCACCATATCTTGAAAACAAAGCAGAATTCGGCCCATAGTCATATAAAGTTTTCGACTGCACTTTAGGTCTACTATCAGCCCTTTGAATTTGTACCATCAAACTGAAATCTGAAATGTGTCTTTGTAAACCATGTTTCGAATTTTTCTTTCCGATACCCCAAATAAGCTGGCTGCTGGGTAATATTTCGAGCTACGTAAAACTGACCATGTGAGAAGCAGTTCTCCCTCAAGTCGATCTTGGCCAATTTTAAGGTCTGTCCGTAAAAGATGTTTCAGGTAATCCTTTGTAATCTTCTAAACTCAACAGGGGAGCCAAGTGGCACTAAGGGTATACGTGAGAACCCTCACGTATCCGCACGTACCCTTTTCCGAATAAATCAGCCAAAATATGGCGCTAGTTTATTTTTAAAAGTGATTGTTTTATCATCTGCCCCACTTAATGACTAAAGTAGACAAACATTGTTGTACTTCGAAATTATTTAATTGTTTTCCTATTAAGAGATAGCAAATACATGCTTTTTAATTTACAAGTGCTCAGATTGACCTCCTTCTAACTGATAATTAGTAAAAATGTATAAAAGGGCGAATCTGCTGTGTTTTCACATATATAGATTATGTGATGTGAAATGACTGTCTCAGTGGGTATGACAGATTGACCCCTACTACACTAGACACTATTGTTATGAGCAACAGAAAATGAAAGTAAACAATTTACATAAACGATATACAAATTTTTCTGATGTAGTCTTGCGTAGGAGAACTACGAATCGTTGGCGTCGAGTGGTCCATGTATGCTCTGCTCCGCACCTCGTTTAGACCCCATAATTCGTGGATAATTATCGCTTGCGTCGATTTCTCCAGAATCGATAGAAAGATTATATAAAATGCAGGTTGGTGTATTACGTAGACCCTGAAACCCAGCAACAATATCGTTCTGCGTGATCCACGCCGCGCAGGTGGTGGAGGGTCTGTTGATAACTTTGCAGAAAGCTGTTTCTCGGCTTCTACCCAACGAAATGGAGATATGACAATGTGCAGGTTACTTCCTGAGACCTTGACTTTAGTACAGTCAAATTCCGTCAAAATCGTACCATCTGTTTTCGCGGCAAACTTTTTCAAACCAACGGACAGACAAAACTCCTGCAAGTTATGTATTTCATCTTGGAATCGCTATTTCCAATATTATGTAAAATAAATGAATGTACAGACGAACATTTCATTCTTATTATGCATAGTGTAAATTGTGAAGAAGTGAAAAATTATTTGGAGAAATTCATTTTCTGATGACCAATTATCTTTTATAATACATCAAAACCGATTAAAACTTATAAAATGTTCATGATGTATGTATATTGGTTACACCATGAAATAGTATTTCTAGAAAATGTTGCTACTTTTTATCTGGACGAGGCAATAATATATAGAGTCAACTGCCAACAGAAATGACGAAAATTCTGCACAAAAACAATAAAATTTAAATGAATCTGAAGTGAATTCTGTTGTCATCCAAAATTGACCAACAAAATTGAATTCACGCACACAAGCATATTTCTCACAAACTTCAGGAACCCAGGTGTATTTTATGGAAGGAGGAAAAAATTCATCATATCAAAACTTTTTTCAATTACTACATTTTAGGCAAATTTCCAGCTTAGAGCAACTGCAAAAATCATCTTGTTACGAGTAAAACTAGTGCACTATGAATTGGCCAGCTCAGGATACTCTGCATCTTGTTACAGAAATATTTCGTAGGCCTCAGTAAATCGATTCCAGAGTTGAGTAGCAATTGTCGTAATTTCCAATTTTTTTTGGACAAGGTCCAACAGAGTAGATTTGTTCTTTCCTCTTTCCTTTCATTTTTTACAGTTTTCCAATAATTTTTCTCTATCCAACTGGAGATATGTACTTCGAGTCCGGCTCTTTATGCTGAATATGATTTCACAGATGATTACCCCAGATACACACGTCCAGTGAGCAGTTTGCAGGGATTTCACTTTAAATTCCATTTATTAGGCGAATTCGATTGTGCCAACTTTAAAAGTTTTTACAATCATTGCACAATGTATGTACGGGTGTGTGCGTGTCCAGTCTTCCTGGTCAGGAAGTAGATTGGTAGTCCCCAAGGGATTAATTGTGTAATCGATAAAAATCAGTTGGAATTTGTTTGGGAATGAAAAAGCTTAACTCGTTCATGTGCAGTCCAATTAGAACGAGTTATATCCTTTGAAATAGAGCAACTTTAAACGACAAAGGGACGATTTAAAAAGGATCAGATGCGGCGGCTATACAGGTAGAAGATGTATATTCAGCGGGCCAATGGAAAGTTTTCCCTCTGGTATATGACTGGGGTTAAGCGATAATTTTCCTTTCTAGTTTGGCAAATATAGAGTTTTTGCAACTAGAAAAATACTGGTGCAATTGTACTGACGGGTATTTCTGATAGGAAAGCAGCATTCTCGATTATAGGTCAATCGTACGCAAAGCTACTTTGTTAAAAGGGATTTTGGTCATCGCATTTTCACATCTAACACTTTTTTGTAAGATATATGAGAACTTGCATAGTGTTTAATTCATAGATACTACTGCTCGGTTAATTTATCTTCTATAATAATGGATAAAACGTCATCGGAATTTGCTTGCGGAAAAGTTGCAATAGATCGATCGGAGGTATTCAATAAAATATCGACAGGAAAATCATCTACCTTGGACTACTGAGCTAATCTTCTACGTTTTGACCGTCGACTACATTTTGAAAATTCCTTTCTAGATCGCCCAGCTGCTGATGTTGATAATTCCGCTTCTAGAACCGCGTGCTAATACTACTCACATTTTTCTAGGATATTTAACAAATCTGAATGTTTTTCGATAAATCTCAACATCGTACAGTTTCTCTTCTTCCAGTATACCAAAATCACAACACTTTCAAAAGTTAAAGGAGAGTTAAAAGGCCTGCCTATAACACACTAATAAATTAATTGCAAACTTACGACAACGTGATCTCTTCGGGTGATAAAAAAGAAACGTTTCGCCTATTTAGTGGGCTTTAATTTTGTCCCTGTTTTAGGTAGGTAGGAAGTAAGAGACTTTTTTTTGGGCGGAGGGGGGCAGCGGCCCCTTGTTTCGGCTCTCCGCTCCTCCCGGAAGCATAGGGACAGCACCCCTCCTTCCCCCGAGAGGAAGTAATAAACTGGGAATTCCAAATTATAATGACAGCGAGCAGAAAATTTACAAGAGAAATCACTCCAAATAAAGCCTCAAAAATATCCGATTGGCCTTGAAATCAGCTGACGCATTTCCCTATGCAACTGACAGAGAATATTAATTGGAAATATTTTCTTTCCCAGTTAAAAGTAATAAGATGTATTATATCAAATGTAACACAGCAAGGGTAAAAGAGAAATAAGATATGACAATAATAATTTAAATACTCAAAATCATGTTTTTCTTTTCACTCCAAAACAATTAATTATTCCAGGACTGGAAGCTGTCATAATACTGGAATATTGTTGTCACTTTGCAAATTAATGGCGGATTGAAAGTAAAAATTTTAATTTGTGTAAATGTGAAAGTGACTTAAGAAATTCACCTATAGGTGAAAGAAAAAAAAAATTTATAGTGAAGTGAAGTGAAGTGCTTTGTGTTTTAAATGTTTAAAAAGTGAGAACTCAACATTGTAAAAATAAGTGAGAAATATATTGGGGCCATTGTGTTGTAAGTAAATGCTTTTATAAATAATTGTTGTAATTATGAAGTCTATAGATTGTTATACAACTAGCATAAGACAGTGTTTTAATATGAAATGTTCTTTTCTCTAATTTTGAACGTGTTTATTTCATCATGTCATTTTCTAATTTCTAATTAATAAGTTAATTTTTGAAACATTGAATTTAGCCGCGTAGAATTTACAGTCTTACACTAATGCAAGCGATGTAGAAAACTTGTTAGTACAATAGATATTAACTAACACATGCAATTAATTTATTTTTGCTCTCATAAAAAACAGAGCCAGCATTTTTGCCTAATTTAGTAGAGGAACATCTCTCCAGGCTAAAATAGCAGAAAAGATTCAGACAATCAGAAAAGATACTTGCAGCTTCCCTTCCGTCAATCAATGCATGTGTCGGCGAATATCAAAATTTTCCCAGGTTATTTTTGGTCAAGTGATCCGTCAGTGATAAGAATATTGCGAAACATATTTAGCATGTACCATCCCGCTGCATCTTGAGTGCCCCGCCACCACTCTCCTTTTTTCACAACCAAATGGTGGCAGCTCCAAAAGAGTTTCTAACGCATGCCTTAGAACACCCCACCACCGCGCCAAATATCAGGATGGGTCTAACCGTCATCGTGTATATCCAATGTGCTGTCACCGGCGTGATACTCGGTGAGATGCTCCACTTTAGTCCATACAATCTTCTTCACTGAAGAAACACCACTTTTGTCTTTCTGGTTTTTCTTCAGTATGATGCTTCCAAGTCAGCTGCGAATCTAATCCAGATCCATAGAGTAAGTTCTACAAATTTCGGATCTTTTGTCTTCCTAGTCAAGGTTATAGTCTCTGTCTTGCTCACGTTAAAGCGAGACCCTTCACTTCCACTACTCAGTAACGAACAGGAGCTCATCCCTTGCCCCAACGCTATTTCATCCAATGAGGTGAATGCCCATTCTTTCAAGGCTCTAGATCAAGGACTCAACTACGGTATTCAACAGAAAAGGAGATAAAAACACTCCCTGTGGACACCCCCTTGTTACCTTACCCATAATATGTTCATATGGTCGGTCTGGACACTGATTGCCTTATTTCTCAACGTATTTCCACTCATCCCACTAACCTCACGTCTTTGAATGAAACTCTTTAGTTTCCTGTAAGTCACATCAAAAGAATTTTTTGCCCTTCTCCAACCTTAATTTTCCTCCACTGATTTTTAAATTCTCGATCTTCCGAGCTTTCCCATTAAACTTATAAAACGAATAAACTGAAATCTAAATTCTGAACACATTATCAGCAGCAATATACTATCATTTCATCTACACAAACTTGAAATGGTAAACATCCGACAAAACAATAATAAATTCTTCGTTTAAGTTTTATTGCACATGTAACGAGTGAAACTGGCTTTCTCTGTGTCGGAAGCTATAAATAAATCAGATTCTGTCTGTCTCTCTACATTTTCCAGATACTTCCCTCCCTAGAGTTGCGTATATCAAAAGCAACAACGTGGCAAATACCGAAGATGATGAGATTGTTGCTAAGCATGGAGGATGATGATCTGCCTTGGGAGTTGGCAGGAGGAGTGTAAATGATGAATGAAGGCAGAAATCTGCTCAAAAGAAATGAAGTGGTACTCCCTCACGTCCTTTCGCCGTTCATTTTTTTAACAAGTTTTCGCTCGAGGTAGAAATAGGTGGATGCTGGGAAAGTAAAATTATGTTGACAGGCTATAACCAAGATGAACCAAAAGTTCAGATCGCATTCATGCAGCAGGCAATTTGCACCGCCAATCAAGCATTTAGTGCAGCCAAATCATGGAGACGTGTAGTGACCCCAAATACCTGGCATATGGGCGTTTTGGATCATCGTTCTCCCCTACATATGACAGGTATAGCTTACCTCGTATATACACGAATATATATATTTCATCGCATAAATTTGTTTAAGGAAACAAAATTTTGCCGCAGGAAAAATGGGCTCTGTGCGTGATAACATCGGTGCAGGATTTACTCCATGTGTGCAGTCGGGCCTGTTGCAATTTTTCTCGAAACTGATTCGTTGGTGTTGCTAAATACTGATCTCAGTGTAAACAGGACACCAGGCGTGGTCGATTGGCAAATATTTACGAAAACTCTAGTTTATATGAAGGGATACTAACTAAATGGATTCAAACACAACGCTGGAGTGTCGATGAATTTTTAATCCCTTCTGAAATGTAAAAAGCATCAAATATTGACCAACGCGACGGTGCGAAAATTTTACGTTTTCCATACAGTGACCTGGATTGAACGTTTTACGTATAGAAAATTACTTAAGGGAAGCCTAACTATCACATTTTAGCCAATATTTAACATTTAGTTCAGAGGATGATAAAGGATTATAAAGTGACTGATAAATACATTTCTAATGGAGAAACATGTATATAATCGGTACAATATTCCTTTAATCCTTTGCTCACACATTAGGCAACGAATGGTTGAATTGTTGGGTTGACCATTCTTATAGTGGCCTGATATATGATAATTCCTGCAAGAAGTAGGGGTGAACACTTATTGTGGCATACGAGTAGCGTACAGTAGAATCAGATTGGTAATTTTATATTACGTACGTGCTTTCAAGCTGATATTATCGACCAAAAAGTAATTTGTGAACTCCATACCTTTTGTCATTACCATAGAACTGCACAATAATATGCACATTTCCAGGTACTGCACTCACAAAATGTCAATACATAAAACCTTATTTATGCTTGAATGTATCCTAGGAATATTTTTCCTCTTTCTTGAGTAAAGCATGATTCGTTCTCAAGAATAAGCAACTCAGTCTGGAGCATAACGAGAAAAAGGACCTCCTTCACGATACGTGTTGGCGAGTTGAGATAGCATCGTATTTGTGTATCGTATAAAAGTTTTCAATTAAAACCAAGTAAAAGCTAAATAGATTTGAAGTTCTTGTTTTTTAAAGCAAAATTTAGTGGAAATTAATGTGAAATTAGCCTGTGGAAAAAAATAATTACATATATTGATAAAAATGAATTAATTAAATCCAAAGAGCGCTTCAATGCAGCGCAGCACCTCACCACCACGGTGCAGTAGTGCACTGAAAGAACAGAGGGAAGAGAGAAGTGCTACACTAACCGAACATTTTCAATACTTGTGTTAAATTGCACTTCAGTTCGGTGCAATATGAGCTCCAACAGCTCCAAAACAAGTCAGCTGTGAGACTGCAGGAGATAGGAAGGATTGGGACTATTTATAGGCACTCCAAAACGAGTTTAAAAGAGAAGTGAAATCAAGTCTCTCACTTATGGGCCAATATTTGGCAAAGGAAAGGGATTTACACTTCAATGCAGTGTAATTTGGATAATTTAGCTTCAATTCGGCTTAGAAATTACACTCTCTTACACTCTCAATGCAAGCGCTTACTAGATTAGCTCCACTACTAGTCAGAATCGAGTTTGAAATCTTGCCTAAGATGTGCGTCTATTTATACCCCAGACAAGAAGAAGAGCGCATTTCATTGATGTCCGCAAATTTATTGAAAATGCACAAAATGTGCATTGCGAATCTTTACACATCCACTCACTATGATGATCGTGGCGGCGGATATTTCATTTGAAACGAAAACGGCCTAATACAACTTTTTATTAACACTATACCACATATATTCAATTTCTCTAATGTTTGCTTGGGATTTTCCTCAACGACTGGATTTCATTAATATATATAAATTGTTACTAGACCTATGAATAGATGAATACCATCCTGGAGACTTTCATCGTCATTGTCGATAGATCGGAAGAG
>QYTT01084541.1:0-18912 GCA_006980735.1 Dasypogon diadema
AATCAGCTAAGGCTGATTATATATTTTATGTTTTTTTGCTTAGAGATAAAACTCACGTCTGAGTTTTATTATTTAAGATGATTAATAACAAATTATTATTAAGTATTTTTGAGTATTTTGTAATCAAAAATAAAATTCAAAGTAATTCCTCAGGTACAAGTGCGTCGAAAAATATCTGCTGCAAAACACCTAATTTCTATACATGTTTACTTGTATTTTCATCAAGTTTTCGTCACCATGCTTAACCGTTTGACTGCTACGCGGCGCAAAAGCGCTGCGTTCATTTGTCTCGAAAACCGCGACGCAGCGCTTTTGCGCTGCGAGTTTCAGTGTGTCTTTGTTGCTCCGTGTTTGTTTTCAAAGAAAAAAACAATTTAATGTTTATTTTTTCTTATTCACAATCACAATTATTATTGTTTCTTTATAATACGAAAATAATTATTAAAATTGATTGATATTTGTCTAAATGAGAGTGTTTTATTTGACAACATCAACTCAAAATATGTCCTGCAGTTTTCGTGCGTTCTTGCAAGAATTGCTTAGCAGTCAAACGGTTAATAATAGAATTAATATTTTTGAAATATATGTGTTAGTTTTCTTCACCCTACATTCTTCTCATCACATTTACAAACTGTGGTGTTTTCCAAGCGCGGAATAAACTGGGAGCAGCCATTTAGGCTAGGACTCCTCAGGAGCAGCTCGAGAACTTTAACTCCTATATGCTGAATGACTTGGAGTAGCTTAGCAGTGAAACTCCAGAATAACGAGTCCAGTTGTTGGTCAGAATGAATTAATTTTATTCAACTTCTTACGGCTACATACACTAATCTTGCTGTCATCTACATTAATCGGTAATCAATAATTACTGCTCTACTCGAAGACCTAGTTGTCCCTTAGTCAGTAGGTCGCACGTTCGTTCACTAAGTGTTGCTAACTTGCGCAGGGCCTGATAACCACGTCCGGCTGGACGAAAAGCTAAGCGCTTTGTTTACTTAGGAAATTGAGGCATTTGTTTATGTTCTTGAATTTTGCGTACTTTGTTACCGAGGCTGTTGGTCTTGATCTTGAGCACTAAGTACATTATAAAATAATATATTTACTGCCGTCGCTAAATAATACTCTGTTCCAAACCACTGAAGGTTTATCTCACGTAGAATTTTACGATCTTCGCGAAACTTTTGGTAATGTCAATCACTTCCACGGGTTTATAGTTTTGTGAAATTTTTTGGACTAACGAATATATTATACTAATTGTTTCATTAATTTTACGTGATATTCTTCCTTAACTATGTAGTTTTACAACTAATTCGTGTAACAACCTGTGATGTTTCTTTTGGCAGGGTCACAACTTAAAACAACCTGATGACTTGTTTAATTCAAAATGATTTATTGCTAACAATTAAACAACTTGAGACACTTGCAGCGGCCACCTCACTCCATGGCTGACGGACAAAGAAGAACCCCACTTCTTTAGCACTTAGGTTGTCATTTCCGTGGAGTGAAGTGTTGCCATCTCTTGTTCATTACTTCACAATACCCCTTCTTTAATTCAGTATACATACATTTAATCTTCTACACTCATTTCAGTATTACAATTCCACAGTTACAAGATTGCTACATTATTACAATTCCATAGTCCTAAGTCTACCTTAGTCTGAATTCCAATTCGAACATCATCCGTTCAATAAGAACTACTATTTCAACTTCATTTGATTGTTTGATTGTTTCTTATTTCACTATTACATGTACAAATTTCACGTATTATTCCTACCTTGATGAAATTCAATTAGGACAGCTTCCGAAAAATATTTCATTAATAACAAATTGAGTCATCAGTTGAGCTCATCAATCGCTCGGCTTTTTATTTTACTATCGTATGAGTAATATTCTATCTAAATGCCTTTTAATGATGCTGCCATTTGACGTTCTGCAAAGATATAATCTCTGACCTATTTTTCTTTCCACTACTGCTGTCCAAACTGTCCCAAACTGGTTTGCCATGGACCACGTCCTTTATCTTAACTCTTTGCCCCTCTCCCAAGATCAGGTTCCTGTTACCTCCATAATTCTTTCTTTGCCGTTCCTGGGCCCTTAAGGCACATCGTCTTGCCTTTACGCTTCTCATTGTCATCGCGTGTTTTCTTTCATTTCTTCCCGCTGGTACTAACAAATCTAGCCTAGTCTTCATTCTTCCTTGTAAACACATCTCTGCAGGTGATGCGTTGGTCGAGCAGTGAGGGGTGGACCGATAGCTCAGTAGAAAGTTCTGTAACGAAACTTCTATTTCATAGGCGGTTTTCGCTTTTCCACCTAACGACTTAATCAGAGCTGTCTTCATGGTTTTCACTGAATTTTCGGCCTGTCCGTTAGTTTGTGGAAAATAGGTGGGAGTTGTTCTGTGAGCAATCCCATTAGAACTTAGAAACTCTTGCATTACTTTCGACTCAAAGACTGAAGCGTTGTCTGATACCAGCCTATCACACAGACCATAACGTGCAAAAGTTTCCCTCAGTTTGTCCCTTGTAAACTCTGCAGTTGCACTTTTGGTCTTGAATACTTCTATCCACTTACTGTATGCGTCGACTATTATCAGAAACCAGTGTCCCCACTTTGGGCCCGCGTAGTCTATATGAACCCTCGACCAAGCTCTACTGGGTATGTCCCACGTGATGAGAGGCGACTTGGGTGGGTTGCTCCTGTTTGCCAAACAAGCTTCGCATCCACCAATATAATTTTCAATGTCCTCATTCATCTTTGGCCACCAAAAGTATTGTCTTGCTAAGGACTTTGTTTTTGCCATACCCATATGCGTGACGTGCAGCTCGTGTAATATATGGTTCCTCAAAATTTCGGGGACTACTACCCTGTCTCTCCAAATTAGTAGTTCATCCACTATGCTCAGCTCTCTCCCTCTTTTTACATAAGGTTCAAACTCTTTCCGTTTCAACTTAAACAATTTATTCATCTCTAATGCCTTCTTGACCCTTTTTAGTATAGGATCCAGTCTCGTTTCTACTTGCATGTCTTTCAGTTTGATCGGCATTACTTCTTTCTCACCCAAAAAGTGTATTGAAAGCTTATTATCCCCTTCATTCTTATTCTCTTCTTCCCACATTTCATCCTTGTTTGTGTTTGATCTGGATAAAGCGTCTGCGATGTGTTTAATAGTGTAGTTAAAACCTCCCAAGAATGATGCCCACCTCTTCAATCTTTCTGATGCAAGAGCAGGCGTTTCCTTTTCGGGACTAAATATCCTCAACAGGGATCTCTGATCCGTCCTTAACTCGAATTCTCTTCCGATAAGGTATTGCCTAAGCTTTTTTAACGCGTACACGACTGATAACGCTTCTTTATCAACTACCGAATAATTTACCTCAGATTTGGATAATCTTTTGGATACAAATGCTATTGGTCTTTCTTCATTTCCAATCGTGGTTGACAGCACGGCTGCTACACTGTGCTTTGAAGCGTCAGTAGTTAGTATAAGTGGTGCATTTAAATCATAATGTGCAAGTGTTACATCTTCTGCTATTTTACCTTTTATTTCATTAAAAGCCTTTCTACAGTTATCATCGAATTCAAACTTGTTCTCTTTCTTTAAGCAGTCATAGATGGGATCCATAATTCCTGCTAGATTGTCTACAAATTTCCCATAATAATTAACGATCCCGGCAAACGCTCTAACTTCGTCTATATTTCGTGGCTCCTTTAACTCTAATAATGCCTGGACCCTGTCCATGTTCTTAGATAATCCCTCAGAGTTTATAGTATGTCCTAGGTAATTGACTGACTTTGATAGAAAGGTACATTTCTCCTTATTCAATTTTAACCCGGCTTCTTCTAGTTTTTGAAATACTAACTCTAACCTTGCTAATAATTCTTCTTCTGATTTGCCAGCTACGAGTATATCGTCTACGTAACATATAACCCCTTGCATGCCCGACATTAATTTTTCCATTTCCAATTGGTATTTGGCCGTAGCCACTTTTATTCCATATGGCATCCTGTTCATTTTAAATATACCCATGTGGGTACTAATAGCACACATGTATTGAGCCTTTTCGTCTAAACTAAACTGCATGAAGGCATTTCTTACATCTAATTTCGCAAAAAATTTTCCGCCAGATAGAGTGGCAAAAATATCCTCTATGCGAGGAAGAGGATGATGGAAATCCTCTAAATAGGGATTTAGTGTGCATTTGTAATCACCGCACAATCTTATTCCATTGCCTTTTGCTACCGTTACTATCGGAGTACCCCACTCTGAGTTGTCTACTTTCGTTATTATTCCCTCTTCACACCACTTTTTTAGCTCATTTTCTACTAATTGTTTACGTGCATATGGAATTGGTCTGGGTTTTAGAAATTTGGGCTGTACACCTTCTTTTAACTTTAGAGAAATTGTCTTGTTTTTGTAATTACCTAGCCTTTTGCTAAATAGATTTTCATGTCTTTTTATTAACTCGCGTAATTTGTTTTCTACCATACCGTTACTTATTTGCGATATCGTTTCAAACTTATAATTAAATTTGTGTAAAAAGTCTCTACCCAATATCTTTGCAGAAGCGTTTTTTATGACATGCAATTTAATAATTTCAGTTGTATGGTTATGAGTTACCTTTGTTTCAAAGTGTCCGATACAATTGAGTTGCTCACCTGAGTAGGCTATCACATTTACTTCACTGTTTGTCAATTTTTCATTTCCGAAATATCTCTTAAAAATTTCCTCTGGGATTGCTGAAATGGAAGCTCCACTGTCCAATTCGAATTCCATCCATTTATTATTGATTAACACTGAAACTAAAAAAGGTTTATATGCATTCTCTACGCATTTAATTGTGTTTATGAACTTATTTTCTACCCTAACCTTGCTTTCCTCCAATTTGGGCGATATCAGGTTCACTGCTACTTCTGCTTTCTTAAATTTCCTGGAATTGGGTTTTTCTTTACCCTTTATTTCTGCTTCTCCTCTCTTTTGTTTTGATGTGATGCAGGCGGCTGCTAGATGGCCCATTTTTCCACACGATGAACAATTGTATGTTTTGTATCTGCATTCTATTGGATGGTGCCCCCTTTTTGTACATCTCCAACATGCACTTTGCTTCTGCTGAATATTTCCTTGTATTCTTATTTTCCTTTTCGTGGCTAACTGGTATAGTTTTTCTCCTTCACTTTTAAATTCCTTTGCTTGTGCTATCGCCAATGCGGTGTTGAGTTCGATGTCTTTGTTTTCTTCAGCCAGTCGTTCTAGTAGCGGACCGGACATTCCCGTTATGAATTTATGTTTCACTAATACCGTTATTTCTCCGCCAAATTCACAGCTTGAAGCAAGTTGCATCACCCTTGCGTACCACAATTTTACGCTCTCATCAGTATTTTTGGTTGCTTCAAAGAATTTTTTTCTTTCTTGCCATATATTAGTGTTTACTTTATAATGATTATCCAGCACCTCACATAATTCACTGAACGTTTTCGTCTCCGGCTTAGCTGGTATGCACAGCTCTTTGATTAGTTTGTACGCTTGTGAACTTAAGATTGTGATGAGGACACTCACTTTTTCACTGGGTTGAACTTCTGCTATTTTGAAAAGATGCTCTAATTTCTCCTTATAAATACTCCACTCATCTTTCTCTGGATCAAATTGTTTTGTTTGGAGAACGAAGTTCGTAATTATTGCCCTGGTTTCCGCCATTTTTGGTATATGTTGGAGTTTCTGCGAATTTGTGGGTGCGTCGGTGGATCCTTCTGCTGCTGTTATCTCTTCTTTGTAATTTTTCCTTTTAGCTTTATTTTCCTCTTTTTTCTTCGGTTTTTCTTCGTCCTCTTCGCTACTTGAGCTTGACATGCTCTGCTTCGATGCTCGTTCTAACCTTGCACGTGTTGGTCTTAATTTTCTCGTCGCCAATTTGTGATGTTTCTTTCGGCAGGGTCACAACTTAAAACAACCTGATGACTTGTTTAATTCAAAATGATTTATTGCTAACAATTAAACAACTTGAGACACTTGCAGCGGCCACCTCACTCCATGGCTGACGGACAAAGAAGAACCCCACTTCTTTAGCACTTAGGTTGTCATTTCCGTGGAGTGAAGTGCTGCCATCTCTTGTTCATTACTCCACAAGGCGTTATTGAGATAACTCGCGGACAAACAGACAGACAGACGGACATCTATTGAACGATTTCTTTTCTTCTCCCATTAATGGTAATGTAGTTAATTTCTGTGTGTTATCAATATTTCGATGCGTTAGAAACATTTGCACGATGGATTAAATGAATTTAGAAAAATATTGATCAATTACAGTATATATTACGAATTCTAAATTGGATGAAAATCATTCCTACCTTTTCAGTTTCAAATGTATGTAACGAAAATGAAAATGTACCATTTCATAGTATTTTCAAGTGATGAAATTTTCATTCATGTTGAGAATATTGCTCCTGATCCCGAATTTCTTAAGTAAGGATTGTCTAACACATATTGATTTTTCTCCCTGAAGGGACACAAGTGCTCGTGCAGCCCATAACCATGAACTATATCACATAAAGATTTCTGCATTAAAGCATAAACTCGATACCTTTTCTGTTATTACCACATACCCGGCGGTAATAATTTATTTTAATTGGCTTTAGATTGGGTAATTTGTCCGCAGTATTTCGCTTATGAATTTAATAGTTTTACTGACAAATGGGCAACTAAGTGTCTTAAGATTGAAAGATGCTTCTTACTAAATCGTGCGAAATTGCTGAGAATTTATGACGGCAATTATAATTCCACGGCGCACTCTCATCCAAACTAATTGCTATGGAAGCATTCATTAACATTGACCAACCGTATTTAGTTTGCTCAGAGATCTGTTCTTTATTTGGAACTAATCGCAATTCTTCTGGCAGATGCTTGCCTGATGGTCACGCGCATCACAGGTAATTACCTGTCTGAAGTACAAATGTCACTGGGTTGTCGCTACTCAACATTGTTCCGTCTAACCAAAGTTGTAAGGGAAAATTACTGCTCACACGGACCTCCATGGGGAATATTTATAGTCTGTGAAGTTTCTACAGAAGAATTATGGTAAATATCAAAAGCCTCACTGGAATAATAATTTCAATGGAATTCCAAAGATACAGGAACTACTGGTGCTGAGTGTGAGTCAAATTTGTACTGATATAAGATCTTCAGGTGACTGTGGCTAATTTACTGGTACTTCCTGTCGTATAGAATTTTAATGCTGGCTCGCAAAATGATTGATGGCTCGTGCTATTGATTTTAATTTACATTTTTCGGTGTACCTACGTCAACATGATTAGGTTCAATTATGAGAAGTAACCGTTCTTATTAAAAGTGAAAAATGTATCTTTCGACCTTTAGTTGTGAACTTTTGTGATTTGCAATTTTCGACTATGTGAATTGTATGTATTTTTGTTTTCCGAAAAAATGTAGAGGTTTGGAGCACCGCATGAAAAAGAGGTTTAAAAATGAAAGGAACATAATAGATGTTGTTTCGCGGAAGCTTTCAAGTCCAAATTTTTAAAGAATCTAATCCCATAAACTTGGATGAATAATAATCGCACATAGAGTCCTCCTTGTTGCGATCATGATGTCACAGAAAGTGGTGGATTAACAGCTCGTGTATTACTATTCCTAAAACTGAAGTTTGCATAATCCGAAGTTAAGCATTGACTCTGGAATAGGAGTCTTACAGATTCCACCACGAAATTAAATATCCGTGACGAACGGCCGGAAACATTAGCACAATAACTCAAGGCTTAAAACGTTATTGATAGGACTTCAAATGCTCATTAATTGTGTTCTTAAAATCATTCCGGATGGGTATCCTGCCAGCTGATTTCCTACTAGAAACTAAAAAAGATGCTGTAGGTTGGCTGTGAAGCTAAGCTAAGTTCCCTAAGTTTCATTCTCAGACCACGGTAGATAAACTTGCGCAAAGTAGGTCAACAAGGTGTGACTAAATTCTGCTGAAAGTGAAATTAATACATGAAAGGAAGTTCGTCTACGAGTGGTAGAGGAAGGCACAATTCTGCAATCTGAAATCCTCTTCCTGGGAAGCAATCATGGAATAACGATGAGGACAATTCTTGCCCAAAACAAGAATAACCTTAAGTTCGAAGAGCGAAGGTTCTACAAAATAACCGACAAGACTGTAGTCTCTTTTTTTCAACAGAGCACTTCTCGGCAGAAAAACTAAAAGGATTGGAGTTCCAGTTGAGCTTCTACTCCTTCAAAATAAGGATAAGGCTGAGAAGTAGCCTGTTGAAGCAGAAAACTGGGAGTGAGGCAGTTAAACTCGCTGAATCTTTAGTCACGGTGGAGCTGACTAATAAAGACTTAATCTGTGGTTCAGAGTCACCCACAGAAGAAATGCTAATAGCCACCAAACCCCATCAAGCGGCAATATAAGCGGTTGCAGATCATAAAGCATCTGGTAGCAATATAAACTTGACAAAAAAAGTGGAACAAAGACGGTTGAATTTAGCATCTCTAAGCTTGTGGACGGTGTTCGTAACGCGAAGTATTCAAAATGGGATTAGCAGGACCTGAGCTGGAATCATTATAGGCTTTTATAGCAGTGCTAGCAAAATACTCACTTTTCGAACCGTTTGTGCTCTTGAGCATATACCCAAGGTGTGCATAAATATAAGGGTGCTTTGCACACCAAAAGCCAGAGGGCACTTTAATGCCCAACGTAAATCATATCACGAAAAAAGCTTCTCGTTCTTTATATCATCAGATCAGTAAAGTCGTACTCGTTGGAACACCCCTGCAGCCACAACAGCATAGAAAAACCTGCGCATGAACTTATTTTCCAAACCATCGACAGAATTCGGTACTAGCCTGACCACAAAAATAATTCACACATCTGCAGATTTCCACCTCTGTGGGGGCGGTTTCAACTCCTGCAATGATTTATCCGGGTAGCAGTGGTTGAGGCAGTTCTACTAACGAGACTTTGTGTCTTACTTGCAACATTTGTCAGGTTAAAATTTCTCAATCCTCTCTTTGTCTAAGCTCTGCTGTGTACAGCATTGTCAACTGAACTTAGGCATTATCTTAAAAAAAAGTTTACACTGCAGTTCGAGCCTCTTCCCGCCTCGAATGGCGTGTTCCTATGTCGAACCAAATATGTCTGTGGCTAAGCATTGATTATTTTTTTTGAAACACGACACTTTGTTGTAGTGTTCACCAGGCTTCCATTAGTCAGGGATTCAAGACCGTTTTTTTAAGGTATTGCTTAAGCTCAAGGGACAATGATGCACACAGTGTAGCATAGGCGGAAGGAAATTAAAGATAGAGAGATTGAGAAATTTTAACCTGACAAATGTTGCAAGTAAGACACAATTTTTGGCATGAAATTATTACGGTGCAACATCAATTTCGTCTCATTTGTTGACGTCGTTGCTTATCAGTCTGCAATATTCCACTAGTGTCTGGTCCGAAGGTACTTCTTCCCTATCAGTAGGGAAGTAGACCGAGGCCATAACAGTCTCTTCCCTACCCGTATCCTTGATGGCGACTTAATCAGAGCTGCGGCTAACTTCCCGGTTGTTGGTTTTGGAATAAGGAGGTAGTTAATTTTAGAATTAAGAAATATTGCTGCTCGGGAGCAGCACATTCAGTATTGTAAATCATCTTATCTTTAGCTTCCAGACCTTTCATTCGGCCTTTGCTGCTTTTGCATGATGCAGGTTTATTTGGTTGCACTTTAGGAAGCCTACATTCTCGGACAGTGACGTTATTGGGTCGGACTTATAGGCTTGGAAACTTGTTCGTTCCTTATTTTGGCCTGATGGTCTGTGCCTCCCTCTTTTTGGTTGCTTTTCCTAATAGACAAATTTTTTTGCTTCCAGATGGTTCGTCAGGTAATCCACGGGACGTTCTCGGCTGGTTAGGCTTGAATCGATAATGTAATATGCAGAATAAGATAGACTTAAGTTAAACAAAATGTGTATAGGGTGTAAGTTTTTTGATTTTTTTTTCTTAATAATAATAATTATAAAAATAACCACAAAGTAGATAAGTCTTTAGCTAAAAGCCATAAGGTACAATAAATATAGAATAGCTTGAAAGTTATTGAAAGTCAGATAAGCTAGTTTTAACATTATAGGTTAAGGAGAAAATAACAAACAACTCGACAATATTTTCATTTCCAAAAGTTAACTTGTCGAATGAAATAGCTGAATATTAATTGAAAATATCGCAAATATACTCTGACTTTCCATCATAGCTCACATTTCATAATACTTTTACTTTCTTTTCGCATTTCTGGACTATCCTATTCATCCAATGTGAACGTGAGACCTCGTGTCATTAATCAATGCATCGGTTATTGTTCAAATCACCGTTTACATATTTTCAAACGGTGCTAACTACCAGCCATAAACAAACACAATTTGATTTGTCAACCGCAGAGCCGGACATGTCACAATTTAATTACAAATGATTAGTTAGCAAATCACCTAAGTTAATAGCGATATTAACTTATTCTTAGTGCATAAACCTCAATACCTCCAATCAAGTGCACCTGCAAATGACTCAGCCACATACAAATTGCGTTTTTAAAAATGAGAGAAAATCGATAAACGTCCAGCGGACGGCGATGAAGATATTCATCAAAAATTTACAAATAATGCAAAGTTGGAATTTTATCAGCGTCTAACGTGAATGTTAACGATATGCAAATAATATTCGCTTCGCTTGGGAGGCCTGAAAAGTACATAAACGTCTTACGCGACGAGGTGATAACAACTTCTCCGTAAACCATTCCCTAAAAAAGTCAGTCATATAAAATCGAGTACACGAGAGCCTCAGCATCACTACACTCTTCTTCTTTATTGCAGTTACGTGATCTTGTTACTAGTTTCACTTTCATTGAAATGCTATACACATTAAGATTCATGATCACGGCCACCGTAGCTACCTCATCTTTGTGATGATATTGAACGGGAGATTAATGGAATGAAGTACTCTCACGAAGTGAAGACGAATAAAAATGAAGTATCCAAGGTGAAAGCGGTCTATAATAGGGTGGATAGAGGCAACTCATTCGCTTGAGTTGAGGTCACAAGTTGCGAGCAAAATCTTCCAAATTTAATACCACTTCTAGGATATCAATTGGACTTCTACCCGGATCATCAAAACGAGCCTCCTTGAGTTTGTCATAAACTGCCAAAAATATCTGATGCCAGTATTGTATATTCTTTCAATGAGTTGTCTGATTCTATTGATCAGTTAATAGCAAAAAATCACTCTTCGGAAATCGTCCTCGCGAACAGTTTTAATATCCGTAATAAGCAATGGCTACCAATAGTCTAATCGTTTAACACCATTAACTATTCTACGAGTCCTTTAATTTCACTTCCGAATTGCTACTGTTCATCTTTTATCCATGAAATTGTTCTTTCAAGATAAAATTTCAAGTGAAAATAAAGTACTGCTCGTCCTGATCAAATACCCCAAACATCCTCCTCTCTGCAGGTAATATTGGGGCGACAGACAACAGACGACATCCAAGGCACAGTCAAACTAATGGGTAATCTTGGAAGAAAGGCAATGATTCATTGGAATAGGTGAGAACGTCTATGGGTTATACCCAACTATATAAGTACGACGAAAGACACCTTGGAGGTATCAAACGGAAGAAAAGATTACAATCAGGGAGAGTAGGAGACCAGATTAAAAAACAACTCACTCCTTCGAAACTTCTGAAAGTTTTGCGGTGAATCCAGAAGATATTAAACCACTTCAAGACCTATTTGAAGCAATAGCCAATTATCTCAAATCGACAACGATCAACGAACATAGAAAATTTTTAAAAACCTGGAATTTCTATTGCAACTGCATACCTGTTCAAAGGATACCTGAAGCGAAGCAAGCATTTGAACAATGCAAATCCTAGCTTCGGGACACTATTCAGTTTGATCACCTGAAAGTGAAGCTACTTCTTCACTGTGCCACCCCCAACACTGCGATTAGAGCTATTTTGAACCAACCAACGTTCTGACAGAGGATCGCAAGAGAAATACGGAGTGTACAGCCAAAAATTATTAAGGATATCACGCGTGATTCGATACTTAAAATATCTCATCGAAGGACGAAAGATGGTTACCCTCACAGACCACAAACTGTTGATGCATGCCTTTTCAAAAAAGTCTGATGACGCTTGCGACCGCCTAGTGCAACAGCTCCATGAAAATTGCGCAGTACCCAACACGCATCCTCCACGTAGCCGGAAAGGATAATAGAGCCGTGTAACGGACACCTTGTCTCAAGTGCAGTCGATCGGCTGCCCAGCCATCATCAGGCGACTTACCAAAAACCCTGAGGTTTAACAACTCCGAGGCTTACGCATTGGCGGCACCAATTTCTGAGACTTCTCGGGAAACGAAGTTTCTTCATACGTACCGAAAATACTGGGAATTTTCGAAACGCTCATTTCATACTCAGGTGAGATAATCACTCGAAAAGGGCACAAGAAAGACCACAACACACATAACTGGACTCTTTCTTACTTACCTCGCCAGCGAAGTAAAAGAGGCCGTCATACTAAAAATGTTCCTGCACATATTTCCATCCCGAGTGAACGATTTCGCCACATCCGTGTCGACATAGTCGTCGTCAACAGTCTAAGGAATGTCGTTTCGTAAAAACGATGATCGGCCGATTTACGCAATGATCAGATCCTGTTCTCTTCTCTTTAAGGAGATGGCCGCCAAAACCTTCGCTGAAGGTTTTCATCATGTCTGGATGTCTCGATTTAGCATATCTGACAGAGGCTCGCGCAGTCCTTATGTGCCAAAATACACCAGATTTGATATAAGTTCTTTCGATAGGGACTATGAACCAGTTGCAAAGAAGATACTAAATCTTCGGCAACGGAGCTGGTTAACGATCCGACTCCCAGGAAAATTGCCGACGAGAACATCTCGTCCTAGCCACAATTTTTCCTGGAAAAGCTCTTACAGTAAATGTGATAAATCCGATCATCATCTTCAAATCACCACATCAAGCGCAAGGCTTTCGTACTAAGACGCTCTTGCTCACATGTTTTCCTCAAGGTAGGCACAATTAGGAAGCCTTTCAAATAACCATATCGTTGAGAGCAACCTAGGGCAAGGGGATAAAGTCCAGAAGTATTTGGAAAAGCAGTGTAGCCAGCACGTTGAAGATTATTAGGCAGAGAGTTCCATCTTCGTATAGTCTGCACAAAATACAATCACTCACCACACAGCGTATTGAAGTTAGGCAAAAAAATATTACGGCGTTGCGTTGAAGCGAAATACTCTATATGGGCTAGGAAGTATACTGGCTCCTTGTCAATAATCAGGTCAAATAGAAATTTCAGCCTCCTATACATTAAATGCATACCCAAGAAGAGAATCAGAATAAGGTGTGACGTGGGAAAATCTGGGTAGACCATATATAAATCGGATTGTGTCATAGAAGGCCACGGTCCAACTTGGCATAAATGAGACTTCCCTGTATAAAATGAGGCAGTACAAAGGCCTTGGTAAGATTCAAGCGCATGTCAGATGTCAACAACCTGTAAAACATTCTCAGTTTTCTTAGAGAAGCGTAAATTTTCCCAATCACATTAGATATATTATTACAGCAAAACAAAGTATTGTCCAACTCGATGCCCGAACTCTTAGCTTAGGAATGATTACACCACTTAGCAAAATAAGAGGCAAACTAGATGAGTCTAAGTCAGTTCTATATAATACGAGATACGACGAGTTCGCTGGATTGAGAATTAGGTAATTCACTCCTCTACTCAATTTAAATCATTATTTATGCGACAAACACAATTCTTGGTTAAGCAAATCGGTCTATCTAAATGTAGTTGAATGTCATCGGTATATAAGTGGATGGCAGCATCTTGCAAGATCATGGGGAGGTCATTTGTATACAAACTAAATAATAGTGGCCCAAGAATGGAGCCTTGTGGGACACCACAGCTGAAGAATAGGGGAGATTAACATTTATTCTACATTTTCACACGTTGGTAACGGCTGAGGAGAAAGTCCTTAACTATACCGGAAGGTAAGAGATTAAAATAATATTGTATAAACTACGTCATGGTTAATCGAATCAAACGGCTTGCTGAAGTCGGGCACAACAAGTATTACCATACGAGAAGGTTTTCCTGGCTCGTTAGCTGGAAATCTAATTATACATTAGCTTCTCTAAGGCTTTGCTAAAGAAGCACAGTAAACTGATAGATCGAAAATCCGATTGAGCGGAAAGTTTGTGGGACTTGGGAATGGGAATAATAATTTTCACCACAGATAGAACATAGGACTCTCTGCTATGCTTCCAAACCATACAACTTTTATTACAACTCGTGAATATGTTCTCCTTCGACTTTCGCAAAAGAATCAATCAATCTGTCAGCTTCGTCGAAGTGAAGGCCCTGTTAGCCTGTGAAATGCACGCTCAGAAGATATGGATAAGATATCGTTAGTGGACTTAAAAAATATCCCTAATTTTTTGAGAGAATTCACGCATTCAAAATTCCCGTCAATCATTGTGAAATTTTATCTCAATTGCTGTCTATAAGAAGTCGTCAAGTACTTTGGTTTTTGGATACCCATGCTACAAAGAGAGTCATCCAGCTTTACTAACATTACAAGAACATCAGCTAGATAGTTGCCCACAAGTTCCCAAACGTCTTCCTATTCGAGAACTATGTAAAACAAACCTAGGATCTAGATGGGATCATATAACCTAAAGATCGTCACTTCTCCTGAGCACCTTGCTTAACTGGAACTTATCATAGGCGTTCTTTTTTTAATGTGGATCATTATTATGGGTTACGTTTTTCAAGAAAAAAAATTATCATTCAAAAGACGAAAGATTTTTTTGTGGTAATTTCAATTTAAAGCACCAACTATGATGTACAGAGTCAGTAATGTGCCAAAAGTAAAAAATCTATTGGAAATTCCTGACATGCAAACAAAAGCTTTTCCTCCTTGCATTCATAATGATTTTGACTTTAGGTATATGTAGGCCCTGCCCAGTATGGCTTATTGCCTGAACTAATTAACTTCTGATACTTATAACAAAACCATTATGTAATCTTTCATCTAACTTCAAAATTTTACTGTACAGAATGCCAAATATTCGGAAGGAATTGATTGTTTGATCAGACTATCAAATTCGTAACTGGTGCCATCTCTTCGAAATCAGAAAAGCTCTCGCACAATCAAGTAACTCATTCAACAAAAGCTCAGTTCAGAAAAGATCTACATTACCTACCTTTGTCCGAAAGCATGTCATGATCATTTGTGGCATTTGTTATTAAATACAGAAATAAGTCGGCGTTACAATTCTTTAAACTTGTTTTAGGTAGAACAGTAAATTTCTATTTATTTCTTATACTGTTACCGTAATTGTAGAATTCAAAAATATTCCGGATCGTAGAAAATATGGCATTACCAAAAGCTTGCATACTTCTAGGCGCTGTTTTTTAAATCATCACCTATGTGATGTAGGTGAAGATGGATGCTTCCAGAGTTTATGATCTGAACAAAACACTCTCGGTTTAGCGATTTGCAAAAGGGTGATTCCATGCAAACAGGTATAAAAAATGCAAAATTTATCTCCGATTACTTCGCCTGATTATACATTTCTTCGAAAGGAAATCATGTCAAGTTTTATGTAATGTAAGTATACAGTATATTGTTTTTTATATAAAACATTCATTTGCTTTGAAATAAGGCAGTTCGATTATTGGTTTATATTTTGTAACGTGAATGACCATGTAGAGCATTTTGCTTGTTTATACTGTTCAGCAGAGCTTACTTCAGCTATAATAATTGTAAAAGTTGGACTCAATATTACTTAAAGTACACACGCTTCTTTTACAAGAAAATATCAGAGTCAGTAATTACTTTTCCCGTTAAAAAGAAGTGTAACGTGAGTGACTGGAAACGTGAGTGGTCTTGCTTTAAAACAATGGTTATATAGATAAAAAAAAGGAAATAACAGTTTATTTTTATTTCAGAATGCCTTTGTCAAGTACTGAAAAGATAAGAAGGAAAATTAAAACTAAATAAAAATAAGAGCAGTAAAAGGAATGAAGTCATGAATAGGAATCGTGAGGCCATAATACAACGTGTTAAAAAGTGTAGGAAATTGAAAAAAGAAAAGCAATCGGGACATTCTTCGAATTTGGGAGCAACTCAATCTCTTGGAAAAGCAGTGGTGGTGCGCAAAAAGAGCTTTCCCCAAAGATGTTAAAAAGAAACAAGGAAAGAAGTTATAATTGATCCAGATCAATTATGTTACACCCTAGACGTAGAGAAGAAAAGAAAATAATGCGTTAGTAGTTTAGGCCTACTTATTCTTACAAATTTGCAGCTGACTTCCAATCTGCAGGCAGTCCTAATATCTGCAACCTGTCAACGCACCCTTTAGCTTTAATTTGCCATTTCGTGAATATTCCGTTGACTTGTAGTAACCCCTGTCAGCCATATTAGACCCGCCATTTTTAATCTCCAAAATTTAACTCCAGATTCGTAATCTGCGATCTCCAAAAACCCATATGGACTTATTTTCATGATGATCGAGAAACTCTTCAAAAAGTTAACATTTACGACCGCCATATTTGATCGGCCATACAAAACTTAACACTACACTTTGTATACTTTTAAACCATCCATCAGTATAGAAAAAAAGGAAAAGGATACTTATCTCTTGGGTCTCGTACTGCTGTATTCGCCCATGTCCTGCACACCTGTTCCCCTTTGTCTAGTCAGTTTTGTCTTGTCTCTCAAGTCCCGGTACTGGTAACGTCCGTCCCAGTGTTATTCCCCTTCCTCCAGACTCCTTTAAACTCTTTTCAATTCTAATCTTCGTCCTTGACATCGTTTAAATTTTGACTACTGCTACTCCTCGGCTTCCTTTAAACTTTCTACACTTCTCCTTTTCAAACTCCTTCAGACTTCATTTTCTTTCGTTCTTAATAATCTAATCTCTAATTCTTTTTTTTTTCGTAGTGTGCATTTCCCCGAGAGCGTTGACAATGATGTACCACTACTGCTTGCTGTCTTGAGGTTTTAAGAAATCTTCATAACTGATCGGGAAAATATCTTTGTTGCTGTTTTAGGCCGGCATAATTTACATTTCTCATTATTTCCAGTTTATTTCTAAGTCGAGATTCCGCGGCACTATGTGATCGTCGGGGTTCAAGATCGCCGCCACTACCAGGGAAAAGGACTCCTGCAACTATAAAAGAAACATCTGCAACACAACTTCTAATGAAGACAACGCAAGGAAAACACAAAAGGTAATTTTCGATTTTTCTTTAACTTTACGAGGTTGATTTATTTCCTCTTTTAAGCTATCTAATACGTAATACGCCACCTGATCAGGAAGTTGTAGGAGCAGCATATTTTTCCCATGCTTATGGAAGTTTCAGCAGCCTTTGGGAATCGTAACAAACCTTTTAATGATATTGTCTGTTTTGAAATCTACTTTCGATTCGATACTTATTATGGCCAAATTTGTCAATCTATCTTGCGTCCTGATTGATCGTGAGTAGTTTTTTATTAATTTCAATTTCGAAAAGGACCTTTCGCCTTCTGCTACTGTCACAGGAAGTGTTAAATATATACGTAAAGATATTGAAACATTTGGAAACACGGATATTAAATTATTGGAATAAATATAATTTAATACGTCGAGTGGAGTTGTGTCTTTATTTATAAAAAATAAAGGCAGCAAATTAATCTTCCCCTTCCATTAAATAAATCTTCCCCGTCAATATCCGATCTATTTTCATGTGTTAACTTTTTTTCTAAGTTGAAACATTGTGCTTTTTTTTTGGTCTCTCTCCAATGCCCTCCAACTGTCAGCGTTTTGCAAAAATGAAAACTTGTTGTTATGTTCTGTTAATAAATCGAATTTTTTATTTAATTGTAAGATCGCCATGTCAAGTAGCAAAAAATAAAAATTTACTTTAAATTTTGTTTTTTGGTCTAATATGGGCTCATCTGCAGCCTAATAATTAAAATGTCTTTTTCGGGGACATGGACGAACAGTTTCGGTGAATTCAGGTTCACATTCTATTTTTTTGTTACAGAGTCGGGATTCTCGTTATTAATGTTCGTTGATCTAAATTGGCTTCACATCGCAAATCGCAAGGCGAATATGCCGAAAGCTGCATGAGGCGTATTTTGTAAACAATATTGGTGCCTATATTTTTATAGGTATAATGAATGTTTGTTAAGTAATTTTCTAAATTATGTGTGGGTATACGATGATCGGTGCGCCCCCTAAGACTCTGCGCCCAGGTGCCACGCACCCCTTGCACCCCCGCGTAAAGACGGCCCTGTTTTTTGAAGGAAATGTTCTCAAAGTCTGCAGGCTTCAGCAGATGTGCTCCAAGCAGCTAGAATCAACATCGTGCAACTGTCACGCATTCTCATAGAATGTGCTCCGACATTTCCACCTCTTTGAGATAGAGTCTACATACCTCTTTAGTCTTAATGCCCATCAGATTAAGGTGCTTTCCAAGCCGGCAGTGTCCTGTAAGGACTCCTACAACGATTCTTAACTGATTCTTTGGCAGTTGTTGTTAATTCCAAAGTTCTTTTTTGGGAAGGGCTTTTGATGAATTTTTTTTTGTAGATGTTATAGACTTTTGTGGAAAATGTAAAGTAAAGAGCTACAAAGTTTTTGACATGGTAGCATGAATGCTAGGTATGTAGCCAGGAAGGCATTAGAAACTCAGTAGTAGTTACGGCAGAGCATTGGGGTGTGTGATCCATGCCGCGCGGATGGCGGAGTCTGTCTTGGTAATTTATCAATTATAATATTTGTTGAATGCTATTTCTCGGCTTCTGCTCAACGAAATGAGATTAAACAAAGAGCAGGCAAACAAATCTCCTGAAGAT
>QYTT01084542.1:0-23270 GCA_006980735.1 Dasypogon diadema
AAAAAGTTCAAAAATAACATGGAGATGGTTTGGATTTGTAGATCCAAACGATAGTACCACTAGTCGTTGTGCATTGAGATCTTTTATGGTGGTACTTCACAGAGGTCAGTTATATTTACACCAAACTACATAACGTGTGGAAAATATACGTATAAGAGATGTATGTCCAGTGTGTCGGCAAGAAATGCAGGATCATCCGACGATCAAAGCATTAAAAACTTAACTAACTAGAATTGGAGTTTCGGAAAAATTTGTGGACCAGAAGCTCGTGGTTAGCAAAGCAAAGCAGTTAAATAAAGAGAGGAGTGGACCTGTGGTTGTCATGTATAGCGAACTCTGAAGGGAAAAACCTAGTCAAACATATGCCAAGATCTTTCTAGAAGAATGTTTAGAAAGCTATTGTCGTTACCACTTCCTTTCCCTCAATTTTTATAATGTGCAAAAGTCCTATTTACACGCGCTCAGTGATACACACTACAAGAAAGTCGACCCAAAAATCCCCAGATAAAAAAATCAGAAAAAACAACTAGTGGGGTCGGAGAGTGCGGGAATGAGGTGTTCCAGGAAGAGTACAAGTCAATCTGTATTAAAATTGGGTGAGACCTGAAGATTCAGAAGCTCCTACCATTGATTTTCGCCTCCCAATGGGGTGAGGTCAGTGAGGAATTTGTCAGTCCTCCATTAGGATTGAATTTAATTTTAGATAAGAGATTCCACACCTGTGTAAAATTTCCTGGGTCAGTTCAGCCTAAAGCATAAGGCTCTTTTAGAGACTCAATTCTATTTGCATCAAGTTCAGACGCAGAACCATAACACAACGGATCTACAAAATTCTTGAAAGATTGAAAACTTTAAAAAAAAATATAATTGTAAAGGGGTGGAACTGCAGAGTAAACATCAAATATGTAACGCATGGAACATATCACACTAAAATTTCCTCCACTTCGACCCCTAACGTTCATCACTGCATTTCGGTTAGTACAAAATTACAGATTCTACCTATGTTAATTTACAAGATGATTGCTTTCTGCTCAAATGCTTTATTTGCAAAACATTTCATGGACAGAAATTTCCTTTTTCTTAACAACCAATGTTTTTGTATTTGATTTCATCAAGCACCCAAATTCTGAGATGTCCAACGTCAGTATACATTGTTGGAAACTCGGGATCGCAAATTCCTCCAGATTTAATGCCAATGAAAATATCTTCTTTATTGTTTGCTGGATTGTGACGGACCATTGGACCGCCAGAATCTCCACCGCACGTAGTTTTCACGTGCTTTCTATCAATCACACAGATCGTGCTATTAGGTATTGACCACCGCCGATTTATCCTTCTGCAATCTTCCAGATCAATAACCTCGAGGTTAGCCTTCTTTAGTGTTAAAGTTCTTCTGTGTCGTTTATCACTGCCCCATCCAATCACTGTTAATTTTTCACCAAAATATGACTCTCCAGTTAATTCGGACATCTCCACCTTGTTTACGTGTTTATTGAATATAAAGTGTCCTTTTACCCATAAAATTGCAGCATCATTGAAATTGTCAATTTTTCTGAAGTAAGGGTGGGATGTCACAGATTCTACATCTAGTATCTGCTCTGTATCTTCTTGACCACGATGTAAATTTAGGGTACCTGCTCTAACCTGAAGAGTCCTTGGATCCGTATGATGCACACAATGTTCAGCAGTAATAACGGCAATTTCACTTATGATAGTTCCACCGCATATATGGCCTCCGTTCTGCTCCAGTGATGCCATGTACGGGAATTCGCCATGATTTTCAATAATTTCTTGTCCATCAGGATCAATTTGAACTACACCTACACTTTCTCCGTTAACAATGTATTGTCGGATATCATTAGCACGGCTACCGTGAATCAACAACGCTGTGCAAATTACTGACATTACCTGCTGCATATTGTTTACGAGTCCACAACTTAAGAGACACTCTTTCTCACCGGGTTCCGTAAAAGCTTTTATAATCCTAAGTGGATTGAGATACTGACGTTAGTTTGTTCAGATTGTTGGTAACATTGTAAATTTTTTAAAACATTTTTTAAGCAACTGATAAATGAATCAAATATTGGTATATAAACGGTTCTGTACAGGAGAATAAGATCAACAACCGCACTTCAAAGAGAAACGTTAAATTTTGTATATAATATTCACTCTTTTGTCAATGAATTCTTCACATGATAATTACTTTAGCTATTAACATAGACTAAAATTTCCTGAGTCATCACTATTAATACTAGGGACCTATTGCAATCAAAATCTTCGTCTTCGTTTTACTATAATAATTAGTGACGTCAACAAACAACTTATCCCAATTCGTTTGCTTAGCTTGTTTTTTGACATTTTGTTCTTGGTTTCAGGGTTAAGACCAATGTGAATATTAGAGAAATTGATGAAGACTATACATTTTTATACCCTATATGATAGATAGGGCATATTGGTTTTGATCCAACGTTTGTAACGTTCTATGCATTACAATAATCCTAGAGCAGAATGAGTTATATACATATACTCAGAATGTGAAAACATATTGAATTTTTGGATTATTGGGTATAATTCAAATAGGGAACAACGTATAGCTCTCAAATTTAGTAGGGAGCAGCTTTATGAGACGCTTAACCAATAAAATGAAAACAGCTTATCCTCTACTACTTAGGGGCCGCCATATTGAATTTCCAGATTATTGAATAAAATTTGAAAAGGAAACAACCTATCACTCGAAAATCTTGCACAGAAGAGTTTTATGGGATGAGTTATATTTATATCATTTAGGATATCAAGGCCATGAGAATTTTACGTCATATCACAGTAAGTGCATTTTGGATATATTATTAACCATTAAGAACACACAGTAGAAATGAACTCATATACTATTTACATATTTTAACTACACTACAACTATTTAGAAATCAGTCAATATAGTGATCAAATATCAAACTAAAACGACATACACATGTAAACGAGCCAGATATACGTTTATACAAATCTCTCATAAACAAAATAATTCACATTATCGTTATATTACAATTAGTATAATCGTTTTCACGTGCACACCTTCACGTAAATTATTCTCCTTTTTTTGTACTTTCGTTTCAACTTTTAAAACTCCACATTTCTGGAATATCAGGCCCGACCTCTGGTTTATCCAGGCCAAAACTCAATTCAAAATAAAAAACATGACTATTTAGTGGCGTCTTTGCCTACTGAAGTAATGGAGCTTGTCGCTAATATATTACTAAAACCACCAGCTAGTGGTACAAAATACGAACATCTAAAAGATCACCACGAGGAACGTGGACTGGACGCTTTACTCAACAAAATCGATTTTAGGTGACACCAAGCCTTCCGAGCTATATAGGAGTACGGAATATTTTGCACGCGATAGTAGCCTCGTTAACGAATCGCTGCTCAAAACTTTTGGCTAATTAAGTTGCAAAATAACGTACAAACATGCTTAATAGCAGTAGGTACTTCTCACACTTTAGATAATCCTCACTGTCTGCAATACAAAGTGTTAAGCCCTCTAATCAAAAAGGTTTCAATCAATCCTCAATCATCATAAAGTTGGAAAACCTTATCAAAACATTAGAAATACGACAATCGCGTTCTAAATCTCGAGATAGGAGCTTTTCAAAGTCACCTCCATACAGGAGGAGATTTGCGCCATCCACATCGAAGTCAAATATATGTTGGTACCACTGACGTTTTAATATAAATGGACGGAGTGCCAAGTTTCAAATTTGAGACAATTTTTAGATAGTGGATAAAATCTATTTACCGCGTACATATTTTACCTAAAATCCACAAAAGCATTTAATTACGTCTATTATCAATAGAAATATATTTTAAAAAATTCGGCACGTAATATAAATTAGTAAAATCGTTCAAAGAAGAAGTTAACTCAGAAAAATCGAAATTTTTCTCACTGGCTGATGGGTTTGCCTTCCCTGAAAAATGTCAAATAAATTTTTGAGGATGCAAAGGATAGATATATAAAACAATACATCTATCTAGTTTTCCCCATATGTTTAATCGAAAAAATCTTATTTTAGTTCCATATTTTGAGTGTAAGAGAGAAAGTTATATTTTAAAGCCCTTTTGGTATCAATATCTAGTATGGTTTTGTTCGGAAACGCTCCGTCTATTTATATTATGATGTCTACCGTGATGGGCAAATCGTCTACATAACGTAAATTATGCCATTGTCGGCGCGTAAATAACGACGTAGTCTACGTCGCAATATTTCACGTAGACAATATAATCTATGTAAACAATGTAGACAGTAGATATTGGGTCCTATCTGGACGACTCTGACATTCAACTCACAAATAATTCTCATTGATAAATCGAATTTGACCAATGTTCCGTGACGTCACTCTGGATAAATGGAGCTTGAATCTATGTCAGAGAAAGAATTTACATGGTTTTGGTAGAATTCCAATGGTAAGCGAGCAAAAGAAACGTGCATTGTTTTGTGGAATTTTTAATGTAATAGAATCAGCGTTTATTTTGCATGTAAGTGTTCATGTTAGCACTTAAATTTACGTCGCTTAATGCAAAATGAATGTAGAAACCTGGCAACCCTTGTAGTCTGTAAACCGTGGATATTGGGCTCGTTAAAGTTTTCGGTTTTTACTACTGACCTCTAATAAATGGACTGATCAATTTGCTATTTCATACAATGACTTCAATACTAAAGCATTCCATTAAAGAATCATAGGACCAATTTTTGCAATCAATATATACAGTGACTGCACAAAATCTTCAGTGGATTAAAGAAAAAGCAGGAATTACATATGTTAAAAATACATAGACATAACGAAATATATTTTAGACTCTTATGCACTTAACATCGTTTTGACACTCTTTTTAACTATTCGAAAATGCCTTTCGTGTGTAATATATCTAATAAATATTTACACCAATATATAAATCCAAGTTAAAGAGTCACGTTTTGTATGGAAAAATTATAAAACTAGCGCCATTCAGTGTAGTTATTTAGTTGAAATATCTGTATTGCCCCCTTGGGTTTAATAAAATGTCAAAGCAATTCTTTTATATGCCAATGAACAGAAAAATTTCTGTTTATTTAAATCTGTTAAATCAGATGCGACATATCGCAAGCACATGAATAGGGCCTGTCTACCAAAAGTTTACATTGTCTACGCATTGTCTACCCCGAAGTGTGGACAATGCAAATCTACGCGTAAATGCCCATCACTGGATGTCAATGGTTGGTACCATATATAGTATGGCAATAATGTCCGGAAGTGCGTATTGCCCTGTTACGAAAAAAGTTAGGCATTTCAGCGCCAATATTTTAATTCGGCATTTCGGTGCCATTTCCAATTTAGGCATCATATTGGCATTAATTAATACGGCATGTATTGTCCGTAAATTCTTGCAGTGAAATTTTAAACATTACACTCTGTGATCTATTACTACGCAATTTATTACTATTTTACAATTATCGTCATATTGATCACATTCCTGTTAATAAAGTTGTAGAGTGAACACTAAGATTAAATCTGTAATATAAAGAAGGGATTGTATGTTACGGAGGATATTGAATAACCGACGGATGATCGTGGTCGACGTGACTACGTGTCAATTGTGACATCAAGGGAACCTGGGGACGTGCGCACTCAATTAACACGGATGCAACAACCGAAATAAGTCCTAACTTAATACTTTTGCATATATTTAATAATAATACACGTAAAGGAAGGATAGAAATTCAATTCAGGTAGAGAGTTAATAAGAGTAGGTAGGTCTTACAAAATTCGAATTAGCCCCGCAGATCAGTTTAAGCTGATTAAGTTTAAATCCAACGCCCTTACGGCTATCGGAAGATCCTAACAACGTCACATCCTATTGACTGATAAAAAAAACCGCATACCCCACTTTTAAACTATTACTAACAATTCCTTTTGAGGAAGGAACAGTCAGTATGAGCCACTCTGACTTAGCAAGTTGTTACAGGACGTATCATTATGAGTACTGGACGAAATAAATGTGAACCATAGAGCTCATAATGAGACAGTAATCCGGATGTTGCCAGATCTCAGAAACTCAAATGTCACGTTACTCTCCTTTGTACTAGAAATATTCATCAAAAACTTATCGTCATAGCACAAGGAAGATATTAAAAAAGCAAGTCTGAAATAGTCTCTGTTATGGAGTTCAGTTCAAACACTAAATTTGCGCATTGACTTGGGAGCCTTTTTACGCGGAAACAATACAATGATTTTCTCCGAAAACTGATAAAATTGGAGAGTAAAGGCTGCTCAGAAGATAGCAATAGTGAAGTCGAACTTTATGCCAAATTAGGGCGTATAGTCTATAAATTAGAACATCCCACACAAGTCATATATCCCGATCTAGAAAAATTATTGCAGAGGTTATAATTGGCTCTGTGTAAGGCCGACTACACCCCAGATAATAACAGGAATAAAATGATCTTATCGTGGGTATCGATTTAAGAAAGGAATGTTTTTCTTTTGGCTAATTATATATCGGGTTGTCTAGAGTGGGCACTTTGGAAAACCAAAATATTTGTCACCAAAAATAACAAAGCGTTAAAGCATATTTGTACAATAGGCTCTGACCAATTAAAAGAAAAAAAAGAATATAACAAAGGCCTATCCAAAAAATATAATATATACCTATTTCCGGAACCAACACAAACGAAGTCTCGGGAGATGGTAGAATAATGGTATTATATGATATGATTATAATGATTAAAGTCAAAATTATTTTATTACAAATATTTATCCCACAGGTATCCAAACTAGATATTTATTGAGTCTTGAATATTTCTTTCTGTATGGAAAGTTTCGGGTTCAGTAGTAAAAAATTTGTACGAAGTCAAAGTTGTGGAAGATCGACAAAAAATATAATAAATTGAAACCATACTGGAATTTAACAACACGACAGCTACCTACACCTTTCCTAATTCTTTTCATTCAAAACAACACTCAGCTTAAAAAATACCTCAAGAAATTTACATATGCGCAATTAAATGAGCTTTTTCAACAATTGTTCAAACACTGCTTGTTTTCTGTGGCACTCGCATATTTTTTTTCAAACTCAGGAATTTTATTTTGGATTTAAAAAAGAACTGCGCGATTGCGTTCAGACAATGTCATGAAAGGTGAAATACTGGCACGTGTAAAAATTTTCCGAAATTCTCGTAAAAGTAATGATTATAAAGTAGTTGCGTGAAATTAAAGAAGAAAAAATTTCACCAGATGCAATTAATCCATGAGCAGCTTCATTTTTATATCCCACATGCAAACGTTTGTAACGCATAAAAATATTCATGATACGGAGAAATAAATTGTACAAGAAAAGGAATCGTTTAATAGATGCCTGTGTGTCTGTCCGCCTGTCTCTGCGTCTGGCCTGCCATGCGCTATCTCGAGAATGCTTTGAACTAGAGATTTGAAATTTAGTAGCTGCGTAGATACTATATTAAAATGGGCACCTCGAAACTCGAAGGTCGGCTAACGAGAACGCTTCGAAGTGGATGGATAAAATTCGGTAGAAAAGTACTTTAGTAAAAACATAATATCCTGGCAGAAAATGAACCAAATCCGGCAACCTATTCAGAGGGTTGCCATATGGATGTTTTATTTATTAAACAAAAATTCTCCATTCAAGACGGAAATTTACTCTTTTTCCGAAAATTTTGCGATCGTCATAAAAATACGCCCATATAGGCTTTCGTGGTCGGTTATTTCTAATCTGGACGCGTAATATATAGATCTTTAGAATATATAGATCTTTAGGATTTCTGATTACGAATTTGACATTAACTTTAAGTATGCGAAATATCGAGTTAAATAAGGCAATTGGAAATGTCAATTTTTCAAAAGGTTTTGAAGTCGTTGATTTCGAATCTGTAGTCGAATTTTTGAAACCCAAAATGTTGGATCGAATATGGCGAACATGATTTTTAAAATGTCAACGAAATATTCACAAAATGGCGAATATATAAAACTTTAAGGTTGCTGCTTACAAATTTAACATTAATCTGGTTGCGAATTCAATATGGTGGACACATTTTCGACAATTGAATGGAATAGTCATGATAACATGTTCACATAGATTCGTCTGTCCCTGATTGTGAATGTGAAGTCAGATTTAAAAAATTCAGTATACGGGTCGAATACGATCGAATACATTACTTAATAGTTTAACGGAATGTCCATAAAATGAAACGTTTATGAATGCTTATGAATGAGGTAATAAAAAATGTATTAAACTTTTGATTTAATTTCGCGATTTCAAACCGCACTCGTCTGCTCTATACGAGGAGTACATTGCCAATATACGTGACAATCTGTATAGTGATCCTCGTTCTTCCTATAAGTTTGTTAACACTATGAGGGAAGCTAATAATTATAATTATATTATAATTAATGTGTGTTTCTTTAGATTATGGAACAACTTCTTCATTATACCCACTCACAAAAAGGGTAATAGGAGCGAGATTTCTAATTACAGGCCGATAGCGAAATAATTTTTTAAAAAAGGAAAATTTAACACTCGCTCAACCCCAAGCTAGCAAGACCGCAGACTTCAAAAGTACCACACTTTGTAAGACAGACACAGCAAAATTCAGAACTTTTCATTAACATAAAATAAGATGTACTTATCTGCACTTATTTCCATTCCTGTATCTTGGAATCTCCGCCACAATCTTCTTATCTTCCTCCGCTCGATTTGACTTCTCCTCTTTTTTTGTGTCAGCTTCGTGCACTAATTTAACTTGCCTGTTCAAACTCTACACCTTTTTCAATTTTCTCTTCTACTCCACACCTTTATAAATTTTCTCCGGTTTCTGCAGACAATTAACAACATCTCCTCGTGGCACCTGAAAAGGCTGGCTGAAACTTCCAGAATTTTTGCAAATTGCAGCGATTGCTTTTGATTTTTGCTAATTGCAGCGTTTTCAAGCCGGCTTTGCCCTTATCATGGGCCCCGGGTTACGGACAACCCTTGTTAAGTATCGAATCGGGGCGTATCTTGAAGTTCGTGTCGTAATACTCGTTTGTTCAGTGCTGGTGTGAGGTTATCTTATCATTTCTGATTTTAGCCTCTGCGCAGGGGCCGGACCAGGTAAGTGTATAACAAATTGTAGAATTCTTTTCCGTGAATTAACCGTGTATGCCTATAAGTACACCTTTACTCTTCCCAGATACATCATCCGCGATGTCTACATCTTCTGCGATGTCTTCCCTGCCTGGGACCTTACAATTTCAACCGGTAAATAACAATTACAATTGTTTCCAAATAGCTTAATTAAGAGACATTATCATTCTCCTAAATATTCCTACTGCTAAGAATGGTTCTTTCCATATTATTTTGAAACTCCTGATCTTAATTTCTATACTCCATTAGTTCAAAAAAAGAAGGAACCCTAACTCGATCCCTAAAAGATTTCGTGATATTCTACTTACCCTACCAATATATAATCATACTATAATAAAATCAGTAAGTTCTTAATAACTAACTCTAGTATTTTTTCCAGCTTCCAATTGTGTATCCGCATGATAAGTGCATTATAACTTTTTAACTTCTTAATTAAGTTTTAATATTTTCCAGGTATGAATCTCCTTCAGCCAGAATAGATAATAGGTGCCGTTCATGCTCCCCTCCTTTTTATCTCGCTTACTTTGTGCTGCCAACGTTTAGGATAATTTCGCCGGGTGAGTAAGGTGAGTGTGTCCATTTGTGTTTTTTTCATAGTTACAGTCTAAATGAATACGCCGATGCGAGCGGAAAGTTCTAAAGGTACTACTGCCGACCCCTAAGCCACTTTAAAATAGCCGCAGTATCCCCCAAATGGAGTGCCGGTTGCCTTCCAGAATCATGTTCTAGACCGGCGACATAAAAAGGACAACACAAATCCAGGGAACGTAAATAAATGACGGTTCATTGAGTGATCCCCTTTCTTTCAGGTTGATACAGTCTGGATAGAGCAACATAACACACGTATCTCAGTTTAGAAATTCAATTTTGAGGTCCCATTTTTCTACTTATTTTGACTATCGGCCAGTTTTATTTTTAGTAAGAATGATTAAAAATCAGTATCCTCGGTATATTTTTGAATTGTTGGTGTTTTCGGGGCATAGAAAGATAAGTAATTTGGCTGTACTGAGGTGCCATTTTCTAATTATAAAATGATGTATTAGGATACGTAGTTGCAATATGTTGTTTTTGAAATTTTATTTGTATACATGATATTAATATTTATTATTTTATTTGTACAAACTGAAAAGATATTTATCTTAATTGCACAACTGTTGCGTAAATAAAAGAATTTGGATTTGAATATTTATTATATTTGAATTAGTGTAGTCGGCTGAAACGGTAATTAAAGGAGCAATAAGGGTGTAATTCTCTAACTCTCACATTCATTTTCTCACATAAATTTTTCATCTTCAATGTAGAAACGAATAAAAAATCCAACCTGAACTTTTTCCTTTGGGATTTATTTTGCAATTTTAAATTATGCAAGTGCGGAATGCATCTCGAATCTCATTAAAACTTCTCTAATAATGGAGCCTGTCTACGTTTGCGATAACTTTTAGTCTCTCTGACTATAATTTTCCACTAACTTTATTTTGATGGTATATTAAAATTAAAAGATGCCGTAACAAACCCTGGTTCATTAAATTTACACCTATTATTCAAAGATTCAAAGATTATGATAGAATGTCCGAAGTATTAAAAATGTAATTAAAAACTGTAATTAAAGCTATGAAATTGTAATTAAAGCTGAAAAATTTATAGGTAATTAAAGTAAGGTGAAAAGTGGGATATTCCGAATGTGGAATAGACTGCATTATGTGAATTCAAACATACATTTAATTACACAATTTTAATGTGCTTTAGTAAATTTGATTTTACAATATAACGGAAATTATATCGTACAAACCGTATTAACATTATAATTAAAATGCTATAATTTGAACTCTAGCTTATGAATGATCTCTGATCCTCTATCACAACACGCTAGCTATCGCAATGAAAGTTTATCAGAACAATGCATCAGCAAATGTTATTTATTTATTTAAGATTGAGTTATTCTCTACTGCCAACAACCTACCTCGCAGGGTAATTGAACTAATGCGCCATTACTACAGAACCATAATCGTACAGTCGTACAATCGTACAAATGTACCCTCGATGGCTCTATCAAATCAAAAATTCCAATTTTTCCGAAAATTATAAAAATGTTGAGAAATTTTTGTTCTCGCCGTCCCTGCTAAATTATCACAGCCGAGTATAATTACAGGCGCATTACAAGCTAGAACTCGGAGGGGATTTAGTCTCGTATTGGGGCTGATCGTTAATTGAATCTTGGAAAATGTTGAACTGCACAATTTTTATACCCTAGATGTAGGGTATTATAACTTTGAGCAAACGTTTGTAACGCATCGAAATGTTCATGATACACAGAAATAAACTACACTGCCATTAATGGAAGAAGAAAAGAAATCGTTTAATAGATGTCAGTCTGTCTGTCCATCTGTCCATCTGTCTGTCCGTCCGTCAGCCTGTCCGCGATTTATCTCAAGAACGCCTTAAGCTAGTAACTTGAAATTTGGTACACAGATACTTTATTAAAAATGAAAGATCAAATTAGTAAATGGGCCAATTTGGACAACTCCTTTATAGGATTGCCATATCAAATCTCCAGCTATGTCAAATAAAAGATCGATATTTTCCTTCCAAAACGAGAACCCTTCGATGTAGGTGGATAAAATTCGGCACGCAAGTACTTTAGTAAAATCTAAATATCCTGGGAGAAAATTAACCAAACCGGCCAACTCCTTCAGAGAACACGAAAGCTTCACATGAAAGTTTTATTTTTTAAAGTCGGAAATGTAAATTTTTTTAAAAAAAGTTTTTGCGATCGTCATGAAAATATGCATATATAGGTTTTCGAGGTTGCTGATTGCGAATCCAGAGTCGGATTTCTTAAATTCAAAATAGCAGATCCAATATGGTGGACAAGCTTTGTAAACGTCAATGGAATGTTGGCAAGATGACGGATATATTGGTTTTGGGGGCTAATGATTACGAATTTAACACCAACGCTTAAGAATTCAACATAGCGGATCAAATATAGCGATCGTAAATTTTAACTTTTTCAATTGTTTCTCGATCGTCATGAAAATAAGTCCATATAGGTTTTTGGAGGTCACTGATTTCGAATATGGAGTAGAGATGTAAAAGTACCGGGAAAAAGCCGCTTCTTTCGGCTTTTTCAATTTTATACTGCTTTTTTCATAAAATGCCGGCTTTTTTCATGCTTCAATTTGCTGTTTAAAAAACCATACTGTCATTGTTTTTACGGCTTTTTATGGTTTTTTACGGTCTTTTATGGCTTTTTACAGTTTTTTACGGCCTTTTATCCTTCAATGGTTGAAATAATAAGGAATTTATTTGTATATTCGGCTATTTACTAACCTACTCGCATATTTATATTTATATTAGAGCTCTGGTTTATAAACGTGTATTGAATTACACGCGTACACGAGCGTTCGAACCCAAACCAAGTTTTAAAAGCACGAACCTGAACTACACGTCTATTGAAAACACTAACCTTGAAAAGGTTCGAACTACACGAACCTTGCAAAAGTTCAAACTACGCGTAATTTACTAAGGTTCGTATAACAGATGTTTTGCATACACCTACCTAGTAAGATTCTTACTTTTACATTCAGTGGAAGACTGAAAAATACAAATGTGAAAGGAAAGGAGAGGATTACTTCTATGCAGTAGTATAATAATAAATTCTTGGGTGAGGGGGTGGTGGAAAACGCACTTGAAGTGTAGGAAGGGTTATATCTAGGGATAGCGGCACGTATGAGGCCTCAAATGAAAGGGGAAGATAAGCTCTATGAGCTAGTTCGACAAGAAGTGATGATTGCAAAGTGAGGGAGTGGTGAAAAATATAATTGGTCTAAACCAATTACAGCTTTTTTCCTGGTTCAGTTCTAATTTTGACACTTTTACAAGTATCATGGCAACTTGATATGTAGTATTACAACCTTCATGCTTGAATACTTATGCATTAGCAAAATCTTGGATGAAATGACAACTGCATTAGCAAGGCTAAAAAATAACAAGGGTCAAGGTATTGACAGCGTACCGAGTAAATTTCTTAAAAATACCCCCATTTTCTTTGCCTAGTATTTGCCAATACTAGCCTTAAATCGCCACTGTTACATGGTATCGAATACAGTGATTATTCCTTTCAAAATTTGTAATTTACGCGCTAGGTCTATTCAGAAAAGTGTACCACTATCTGCAAAATGGCGAAAACTTCCTTCCCTCAGGTGAGCACTAATTTAATCGTAACTTTTCATTTACATAACGATTTACGAAAGGAGCAAGTAAAGTGAAATTTGCCTATACATACTGAATATAAGCCTCCCATTAAATAAAGCAGATCTGCTGCGAAATGGTTTACTAAAATCCTTTTAACGTTGAAAGATTTCATTTATTCAAAGTGTTCCCCTGCCTTGAATTCAACAGGTGAATTTAGAGGTAAAAATAACTCCCAGCAAGCCATAAAATAACACTCCTCAAAGCTTCTCAAAGCTGAATTCAAGCACAGTACTAGGCGTTTTCCTTCCAATCGTATTTTTGTATATTTTATACCTACGCGTATATCAGATTGAAATAGTTTATTTAATTCAAGTCGATTAAGTTTAAATACCATATTATAATTGTGACGCATTAGAAATTATGGAAAGGAGGGCACATAGTGAATGTGGTGTAAGCTGGCAATTAAAATGGAACGATGATTGCGCATGTCACATATGTAAAAAAAATTTCCTAGGGAATAAGGCTGTAAAATATACTTTAAACGATTCCTTGTCTCCTGCTGTATCCAAAAAAAGGCTGGATTGAAATTCTTTTGCTGCGGTAAAGGGTAACTTCTTCTATGTAATATGGCGTCACAAGTTTTCAGCTTCATCATCCCTTCCTATGGTTAGCTCCCAAACAAAAGGGAAGAAATATTTTATTGAAAAATTCTCAGAGTAACATTCTTTTTCCAAGAAATTACGAAGCAAATACTTTTCCGATTTTTATAGTACCTGCCTGTGAGTAATTCTAACATGATTAAACTTGTGTTATATAGCGGGCGGGAGTAAATATAATCCCATTGTTTTAGTTTTCAACATAAAATTATGAAGTTTCAAAGTCTTTTACAAAAAAAAAAAAATAATAATAATAATCCTGCTGAGTTTCTATTTTACCGCCATTTGTTGTAGTCGCTCCCAATGGGTTCAGCTTGAATATCCTGATTTCCTCTAAATTTGTCGTGGCATTTTACACTTTTCCAGTGCATGCTTTGTGCTTCCTGAACGCTTTACCCAGCTGTGTAGCCTGTATACATTTGGCGAATTGGGAAAAACTTTTCTGGTATCTTTTTATTACATAAATTTGTATGCCTGCGGAGCTACAATTACTAATTAGGTGTACCTGTAAACGTCTTCTGTTCGAAATATTAAGTAATCTTACTCCAAAAATTATGCTGCCAAAGAAAGAGAGGAAAAAAATCTCATAGCAGGGACTGTAACTTGCCGGTCACAGAAACCACTAATCCGTAATTGCTTTCAAAGACAAAGCAATGTACAATACACACAATATTCGCACTGTTAGCTTCAAGTATTATTGTTTAAACCATGAAGCTCTTCCAAGTCATCACGGATTATTTTAAGTTGGAATTATTTGCTACACGGAATTAATAATTCGATCGCAAGGCAGTTTAAAATGGCCACAACGACGGTAACGTGACGGTAAATAATGATTTTTTTCCCTATCACGATTAGAAAATTGTTCTACATTATGGATCTTTTCAATTATGCATTTCCTGCAGTCGACTGCAATTTTTACGCACGTAGTTAACATATATGGAGAACAATTTTTCTAATATGGATATGGAGATCCATTCAAAAAGAATGCGCTCTATTAAATACTATAGAAATCTTCAAAAAATTTCATGATATACATAGTTAACTACACGTGTAGAAGTTGAAGTAAACTGCAGAAAATGCATTTTTTAACAGGTCCTCTACATTAAATATACGCGCAGAAGTTGCAGTCGACTGTAGGAACCGCAATCTTGAACAGCCCCAATATCATACATGATACACACGATGTTGACTAAAATATAGAAGAGTTCATGCAGTTTTTCTATTTATGCACTGAATTTTCTTCTTCGTATATATACCAAAATGACAACATCAAATTCCTGAACACTTTTTTAGGGGAAAATGCAATTTAAAGTTAATTTGAAGAGAACTCATTCGTGAAGCGTGATAACAAATATAGATTACACATTTATTACGTAAGCGAATTCTGTCTAAATATTTTTCATGTCAAATATTATTTTTTTAATTATATGTTTATGATACCATAAATTATTTGCATAAGTAGGGCCTGTGCGAAAGCGCAGTACTGCGTAACTTATGCAAAAATTACACGTATAAATAAGTAATTTAGACTTACAAAATTCCAATTTTTTTTAAATACTTCATAGTAACTATGGCAGGAAACTGAAGAGATGAAAATTGTAAATTGTAGAACATCTGGAAGTAGATTAACTACACATGTAGTTTTCTCATAAGTTGTGCAGTACTGCGTTTTCGAACAGGCACGTAGTTTACTACTGAATGCCTTATGTTACATGTATGCAATTAGCCCAAAATAGTGTAGAAAATCTAATTTACGTAGCCGAAAAAATTTTTAAAAACTGTTTTCATATTTTTAAATATATAATAATATATGTTACTCACAACAAAAAAAGAAAAAGTCATTCAATAAAGGGTTAAGATGTTACTCCAGAGGGTGGAATAAGTGACAGTTTAGTTTACCGTGAAGCTGTCATATTGTAATAACATATTATCATATACATATATGATATACATGGCACTTGCAATACTTTAATTCTTACGTACATGAACATTAGCCTACTTTATTCTATATGAATTTCGGGCATGAGTTTTTATGATTCATGCATACAAATGTGCTATTTTCAATGAATTTGTATGAATTGTAATTTGAATTAGATCATAAATAAAATAATACAGTGCCAAGTAAGTGTTACTTCCAACGAAAAGTGAACTAGGCCTACTGCAGATACCTCCTTTTAAAAACTGGGAGATGGAGAAACGGACACCTTTTTAATAACAATAACAGTAATAGGGGATTTTGTACAAATGAACATGGTTTCCTAGCTCTTCCCTTCACCTTCTGTCGCCATCAGTTCCCTGTGCGTCTCATCTACGCAGTTAACACCAACAAACATTTGACAAAGTAGACCGTTTCCTTCCTGAGCCGGGCTTTTCACATGGCCAACTGTACATGGCTGTGTCGAGAGCTATTTCTACCGACGCGTTTCGCATTCAAGTCTTATCCGGACCAAGACAAGATATTTTTCCTGAAAGAACCCATTACAGGCAACATACTTTTCCGCGAAGCTCTTGCATTACTATCACAACGATTTTTCTAATTTATATCATTCCTTTTCTTATTTATTCCCGTAACACAAGAAGATCAAACCCATGGTGAGGATATCACCTGATAATCAAAAACCTGCGCCGCTTGGGCTACCATAGGATGATGATGAGGAAAGGGGCCCGTGTTCTTTTCACTGCTTCATTCGCTTCCACTCTTTCCTAACTTCATTTTCAGGACTTCGCTCGATATCTTTTCCTTTGCCTTTTGTTCAATTGCACAAAGGATCTTACTAATTTTAAATAATTTTCGCTAGGCTGAAATATTTCCTGCTCTCTGTGCTTGCTTATAACGAGTAGTGTACTTCTGCCAATGAAGGATCAAAACACACGTCAAAATCGAAGTAGCAGCACGTTAAATCTCATATTCCCACAAGCTGAGAAACTTTAGAAAATTCCAAGGCGAGTTGGAAGACGGAAGAAGGGCAATAGAACGAGCAGACGTAGAGTGACAGTCACAGCAAGTTGAAGTGTTGTGTTCCACAATAGAAAAAGCAAGCTAATTAAATTCGAAGAAAAATTTTTGTGAAAACGGGGAAAGTAGGAGTGCAGTACGTGTCGTAAAAGTGCATCCGATGAGATATCGATTTCCTTTTCTTTTACTTTTGTATCACAGTTTTGGTCATCACAGGTGAGTTAAGTAGGGCGCTCTTGCGGATTGTCCAAGCATCCAAGTTCTTTGCTGTAACCAAATTTCCTATGATTCCCAAGGTAAGGAATTGTTAATTTACAATAAAATGTAGGCATTCAATGAGGCTCCTAAAATTATTGCAGGCTCCCTATTAGATATAAGTGGGAGTTGTACCAATTTAACACGTTCACGCCGGGGCCTTATTAGTAAGAGAGCTTTCTCAATTTGTATTTAAGTTTTCGTGTAATTTTCTCTTAAAGTTCTCGCGTGACCCACCGGTGTGTCACGCCGGCGTGAACGTGTTAAATTATAATAAACTTGCCACAAACGAAGGCTAGCATGGCCAGTCGTCAGGACCTAATTCATCTTCAGCTACACTGGCTAACGGCAGCAGTGTAATGCGAGGCTATATTGGTTGGATTTCCAATGAGGCAGCGAAGCCCCATTTCAATAGTTACCAGTGTTTCTGTAAATAAAAGTCTTCAACTGATTTCTGAGTCTGGTCAACATAAAGGCAGTGAGATAAAATTGAGACTTCTTCATAATTATCTTTACTTGGTCTGGTAAATCTAGGAATGATTACACCAGCAACATCATCGAGAGCTCCCCAATCAGGATATCCTATGCAAGAAGCTTGCATTCGCTCATTTTTCTTGATTTTTAGTGTTTACAACAAGCAATTTCGTCACATCAATCTTATTTTAATTAATCTTACTTTACTTATCTTTTCAGAATGAGTTGCTGAAAATCTTATCTATATACATATATGTGATGTTATCTATAGTATTTACACTTCAAAAGCAACCATTTCAAGGACAGCTACAAGCAGGTAAAAATCAAGGCGAACCAAATCAATTTCAACGTCAACCAAATCAAAATCAAGCACAGCTATTTAAAAAACAAGATCAATCAAATCAAAATCAGCGTCAACTATCATATTTCAAATAAATGACAACTTTTTCAAGTTCAAATGCAACGAAATAAAATTCAATAGCATCCATTTTAACATGGAAAACTGGTTGTCACTCCCAACATTTCGGTAAGCATTCATAGATCTTACCGATTGTTTAGAAGTATGATTGCAGTTTGGCACGAAATAAGAAAACAACTTTTAACATTGCTGATGTAGTTAAAGTTCGTGTATCTGTTATTGGGGAAGAAGTACCAGAATCAATCCCATTTCTATAAATAGCTAAGCATTTAGATTTTTCTGGGTTCAATTTCAGGTCATTTCGAATAGACTATCAACATGATCAAGATCAGCGTTACCGCGACACAATCCTCTACGTCTACGGAGATACAACTAAACATCGTCTGCATAGAGATGAATTGAAGCATCTGAGATTACAACTGGCAGATCATTAATATAGAAACTAAATAGGATCGGTCCGAGCATATAAACCTGAGGTACACTACATGTTAAGCTTAAGGTCTGCGGATTCGAAAGAACAACTCGCATGCTAACTAGTTGTTGGTGCTCTGCGAGATAGGCACTGATAAGCTTGATAGCCAACGACGAGAATGAAGATCCAGCTGACAACTTTTTCAATAGATTAACGTGAATAATAGAATCTCGACAGAAATTTCTTATTGCTCATATACTCTAAAGTTTGCTTATAGATAATTCTTTCGAAGACTTTGGCAAAAAGCAAAGAAGATGCTGGGACTGGTTACTGGATTCTATTAAATGTTAGAAAACAATTTAAATGCTTACTGGAAAATTAATTATTTGTGAATTTCATAATAGCTTTGGTCGATACCGACGTAAGGCGAAATCGTAAAGTAAATTTACCTTAACTTTAATAAATCAAGGACAGGACCGTCGTCAGTCTTTTTCGTGGCTATCGTATACCTTGCTGCCCTATTTTTTATGTTAATGACTTTTTCCATCCATTAATGGAAGACCCAACACATCTTTATGAAGGGTAAAGCTCTGCTATGGCTACTACATAAACGAAATTTCCAATGGGTCTTATTGTAAACCTAATCTGATCCAATTGTATAAATAAATAAAAATTTATGTTGGGTATTCTGAGGGAAATCTTATGTCACTGAAAATATTCTCCCCTTGGTTGGAGAAATGTTATTGAATAAAATGTTTTTGCTTGAAGCAGCAGATATATCTCATCTACTTAAATTGGGATAAATGTGACCTCGACCATATTCCATTTGTGGCTTTTAGGAAAAAAGATTTATTGGGATGAGCTTGTGTAGAACATATATGTATATATATATAATGTTTTGCAGGAAGTTCCTTGACGTACAAGTGGAAATTTATGGGTTTTTCATATTTACTCACATCGCAGCCAAAGTATTGTTAAGTAAAATTCACGAAAAATCTACAATTAATACGCAATACAAAAGTACGACATATTTGTGAAAACACAGCACTATTAAATTTATATTAAAAGAGAGCGCCTACAATCACTGCCACCAATCCTTTATATGTAAAACGTAATACCTCAGTAATGTTCCCAAACTTGAGGAATCTACAGGGTTACTTGAAATCGGATTAGTTCCCCGGTCTCTCCCCTCTTAAGAACGTAATAAATTAACTACGTAAAGTTTATACGTGAAAAGAGATTAAATCAGTGATGATATAGACAAAATGGCTAAAAACTCGGGTGAAGTATCCAACCGTAGGGAAATTACCCATGCAAGCAGCAACTTAGCAGTTTCACCTGATTTAAAGTTCAAATAGTACAGTTTGGCTTTAGTGAAATGTCGGCATTGTTCCAATAATACCGTGGACCTAGTGGGACTTGGGGGATTAAAAAGCTTCACAACCAATTCTGGAATTACTGCAAATTGGACAAAATTGAATTTTAGTTTCCAGCAGTAAAACCTACAAGAAATACCCCTGCCACCACCGAAACGAAGGACGCCATTAGGATGTTTGTTTGCATGGCTCGAGCAGAAAGCCACCACCCAATTTTGGAAGTCAAAGGGCGAAGCTATTAGCAAGCAATATATTTGAATTCATCCCTCGTTCCTGCCCTTTTTGAATAAATTAAACAAAGCAACTTATTTATCATCGAAATGTAATTAATTCCGTGGCGATGGGGTTCATTAAATGGGCGACTTCGGGATATTTTCGATTTTTTTTAAAGAGTCCGTCGCATCAATTAAGGAGCGCGACAATTGCCTGAACCAGAGCTAATTAATTTACAATCGTTATTAAAATTTCGCAATTTTACGCATCAGTATACTCGAGTTAATTGCTTGAATCAGTTATAATTATGAGCGGTCATTATGAATATGAGTTCATTAATTTTGGCCTAATGGAACTGTGGCAAGCAACCGAAACGAGGCTTTTCTGGACGGGAAAGGGTTTCCTTGATAAATTGCCTAAGATTGCTCAGACTGAGAGAATAACTACCCCACCTGCCCGGATATCCAAAAACCGCCGGTATGGAATGCTCACTCAGTTGCTGACCTAAGTGGATGGGGCTGGGTGTAGCCGTAATTATGAACAGAAATTCGCAATTCAAACTTTGAAACTTTCTTTAGTCGTTTTAACTTCAAGTGCTTTCATTGATTTCTTGAAAATTTAATGTTTCCACTGAAAGAAGAGTAATTAAAAGGGACGTTCGCAGCATGAAAGGGTTGCTTCGACTACCCCCAAAACCAGAAACCTTTGAATGCGTGGTTTTGGGAAGTTGTAGAAAATAATTTTGTTGGCAATTGCTCAAGTTACGTTTATAGAGGCATTTCGACTGTTCGCAAATACAAGCATTCTGCTGAGGTATATTTTATTTCTCAGGCTTCAGCATATTTTGGAAGCACTTGAAAGCATTTGATGAAATTCCTACAGCTCTATTCTTGCTTAATCAAAAGTTGCGTTCATTGGATTTCCAAAGAACTTCTTATTTCCTAATGTAACTAATTGAATTCTTGGAGTTCATTTCATTAATGGAGATTTCACTTGAGCGCTTTTGTTCAGCGTTCCTATTAGGAAGATACAGAAGACATTAGTCATTTTGATTTAGATTATGTTGATCAAAATGAGTTAAGGTGGCGACAACTCTACATTAACGGATTTTGAGTAAATGCGCAAAAACTCTTTGATGCTCTTTTAACTTATACAGCTTAAATATTTTTTACACTAAATTTTAATTATTATGTGTCTTTTACGTGTGCGAAGTCTGAAAAATTGCATGTTGATATACAAGATCCAATACTTTTCCGGTATATTTCACTTCGTACAACAAACCTTTTTTCCAAAAACCATCGCCTGATATTTTCAAATTAGTTGGAGACTCTTTTTCTTTAACATTTTCAAATATCTGCAAATATCTTTTATCCAGATTTAGAGCGATCAAAATTTTCGTCATTGCAATAATTGGGCAGTATTGCAAATTCATATCATTAGATCGGACATTCGTCTATAAGTCTCAAATTAGATCCAAATTATAATATAAATTAAATTAAAAATTTAAAAAACCCCCGACACAAAAACCTAAGTTCCCTTTAAAAAGTAAAAAACCCAATTTTCCCACCACCAATTTTCTGATCAAACGAAGCTAAGAACACTCTCGATTAAGTCATTAATATTCTCTTTCAGTATGCTTTCATTTGAGACCACACTCGAGTATATTTGCAGACATTCGGTTATTCTTCCCCACTTTCACCCCCCACAACTTTTAAACGGCTCAACCGATTTTCATCAAATATGTCTAAGAACACTCGCACGTAAGTCACCTTTAATACAAAAAAAAGTAAATTGAAATCGCTTCATCCGTTCGGGAGCTATGATGCTACGGACAGACAGACACACACACAGACAGACACGTCAAACTTATAACACCCCTCTTTTTGCGTCGGGGGTTAAAAAGGAGTAACATCAATTTTAAATATGGAGAAGTCGATTTTTGAAATTAATGCGCTAAATTGGCGGGTTTTGAAAGTTAGGCATTGGGACTTGGAGGAATTTGAAAGTAAACTTTTACAAACTGTATAAACAAAAATAAACATTATTCATTCATAATCAATATAAAAAACATAAAAGAATGGAAGAATATAAGACAAGAAGTAAGAATAATAGTAATAATGTTTTCATTCATATTATTAAAGATTCAGAATCTGCGAATTAATAATTGCAAAGTGAATGCGTACATTCAAGATTGCTTTAATAGTCATGTTCAGTTAACATTACATTTTTATAAAATTTAAGGATATCGTGGCTTTCTCAGTCAATACCCATAATGTTTCTTCAGCAGGCGGTCAACATCCTTCAGCTTAAATTTGCTGACTGAAGCTCCCATTGGGATATTTTGCGACAAAATATTAAAAATATTTTTATTTGTTTACTTATTAGATTTCTGGTAACTACAAAAGATTATGAGATCTTAAGATAGTACGAAATTTAGAAAATAAAATCAACATTTATAGTAGAGCAAATTTACAAAAATTACGCCAATCCATATCATCATAAAAAAAGAGAAGTAAAGTAGAAAAATGAAGCACGTTATAAAGTAAGTTAAATTGAAGTAGTGAAGCGCACTCCCGCGAAAGAACCAAACCAAAAACATCACATGCTACGAGCCAACTGAATCGAGTCGAGGAGCCTCCCGAATATTCCCACGGTAGCAGCCCTTTGAAGGCTGTCTGGTAATAAATTCCATTGACGAATCGTTTGCACAAAATAAGATTACTCTCCAATGCACGCGCGAAAGTAGGGCAATAGAAGATTTCTATGCCGACTGGAGTTAAAATATTGGATTCTATCAGAAAGGAACTTAGGTTCATTCCTATGAATTAGATTGTACAAGAATTTAAGTCGTCGGCGAGTCAAATATGTCTCAAGGGAACAACCAAAAAATGAGTTGATGAAAGGAGATATATGGAAGAATCTAGGTAAGGCATAGACGAAGCGAATGCAGTCATTGAAGGCTACATTCAGCTTCCTTTGGCAGTTGGAATCTAGCCTTGAAAAAACCATACTGCCATGCAAGAAGTGTGGCAATACTAGAGCCTTAATCAGTTTCAAACGTATAGAATATGATAAAAAACGGGCCAAGAACAGACTCCTAGGGGACACCTCTTGGCAGTAGCAACGGTAAGGAAATTTTGTCATTGAC
>QYTT01084544.1:530-18318 GCA_006980735.1 Dasypogon diadema
AAATTGGGAAGAGCTAATATAAAGTTTTTATGTGAACAGCAGTGTTTTGACAAGCGTGTTGAGTAATGTTAAGAGTTATTTTGGAAACAGTATAATTGGGAAATAAGGTCCAATTTGAGTTAGGTGTTATACGTAGGTGGGAGAGTTGACAGTGTTCTCGGGGCGAGCAACCGACGTTTCAATTGTTACAAGCCGTTCCTTTGTATACGATTAACCAGTGGAAATAACTGTTTTTACCAAAAATAAGATTAGTGTAAAGTAGTTAAAAATGTTAAAAACGTCAACGAAATGTGTTTGGGTGAGGTACACATAATTTTTCTTTTATTTTTGAAATTCATGACACCATTCGAAAGTTATATTAAATGTAAATAGTACTATTGCTACTATATAAAAATTAATAATTTTTTATAAATAAATTCTTTCTGTAATTCATAATTTATAAGAACAAAGATTCCAAAAATTACTAATCTATGAAAAAATTAATTGAATTATATTTCTCTCGTCATATTTGACAGAGTGCTATACTAGTTTATAATATAATTAGCAACAAATTATGCTAGAGAATTAGTTGCTAAACCTTTTTTGACCTCTGTATCTCATAATCCTTTAAATATATTCCTGAAATTTACATATCAAAACCCCCATAAATTTTCTATCTGCCTGTCGAGCGTATGAGCAGGTATGATCCTACCTTCTATGCTCCAGTCATTTTTTGTTCGGCTCAAAAACTATTCATTCGAACTTCTTAAAATTTTCAGGTTTTTTAGAAAATTGTACTTCCTCGTCGATAAACTTAAGTTTGCTTTAATGTTTTCAGTTAAATTACTTACTTCCGTGACAGTATGCCGTTTTGTTTGATTTATTTTTTAATTTATTCTTTAATTTTTAAAAAGAACCTAGAATTTCGAGCCCCCTTACTGCTAAACCCTGGAATACTGCCAACACAATCAATTGGTCCACATCACGCCATTTGCTGTTTAAGATCTGTCGATTAGCGTTACATTTTGAATTTCGTTACAAATTTTTTCTGACTCGCTACGAGTACTTTCGGTATAGAACTTTCACTTTAAAAAATTTTGTACACAACGCCTCACCCATATAATTTCCTGGTTTAAGTAAGTGTTTATAGACATCTATAAATGAGTTAAAGGTTCACAACCAAAGTATAAATGCTCTGCATAGCAACCACATAAAGGTCACTCTATACCAGAAGTTCATATTGTGTACGCATTGATTACCTCGAAGTGTAGAAAATGAAAACCTACGCATGAATCTCCATCACTGGTTGAGCGAGAATTATTATTAAAATTCTCGTGAAAATTTAAGGTAACCGTTTCTTTTGCAATGCAATTCAATGACCAGATAGTCATATAAAAATAAGCAATTTTTTCTATCTATTGGATAAATATATGTTAAAAATGATACAAATGAAGTATAAGATACTAAAACTCATTGACCTCAACACATTTTTTGTTTTTCCGCAAAAGTTGAAAATTCGTAAAAAATTTGTAGCACTTTTCTGTGGCATTCAATTGTTTTCATAATTTTCTTACCATTTTCTGATATATATGGAAACATTTTACATGATCGTAATTCTATACGCTAAAGTACTGAAAGTAAGAAATTGTACTACAAATTTTTATTGCCGTAATTACAATTCATTATTCCGTGTATTACCTCATTAGCAATTTATTCTTCACATACATTTCCTTTGCTTTGCTTCTAGATTGTTGTTGAACATGTTATGATGCGCAACTATCGTAAATTTTATAAAATTTATTTTTATTAGTAATTATATTGATATCCTACAATTTTAAACTCCCACCTTAAATGATATGTCTACGAAACTTGAAGCCAGATACAAAGTGGTCATACTTCTGGAGATAAAGAAGATATATTGACCTAGAACTAAAACCAGATCTATTCGTTTGGGTTGCATAAAATCCACAACTTCTCAAGGTTATCTTGTTAAGAATTTTTTTAATAATCTTGTAGAGTCACATTTTCTGCACCGTTATAGTAATTACGAAAATAGATTGATTATTAAAATAAATATTAACGACTGCTGATGGTGTTCGGCTTTTAAAAAGACATAAAAGTTTTTTATAAGAGATGTGAAAAAATTTACATCTCACTTGGATACTGAAAAATAAGTTAAATTTTGTCCCTTTAATACTAAAATTTTGTAAATAACATTTAGATAGATACTATTTCTAGGCGGAAGATTGTTTTAATTCGACCCAAGTTTGCAGTGTGTGTTTTGATTATAAATTATGTATGAAAGCTATTTTAAAAGGCGATAGTACCGATATGTGCGACGGAAATATTATCAGAAATTTTCTGAAATAAATAATGCTTTTCGAATAAACTATATTTTTAGATTTTTGCAATTTTAATCTACATCTATGCAATCTTAAAAAAATTTCGCCCAAGATAATCGCCAATGTATACGAAATATAACCTGTTTTGAAAAGGAATGCGGAATATTTTTAACTGTCTGTAGCCTATAATTTCATTTAACCAACTGCGTATGCCAAATTGAGATAAATTTCTGGTTACAAACCATAAAAGTAAGTGGAAAATATTTCCTCTTCTTTTAATCCAAGCTAAATAACAAGGTCTTCATAGCAACATAATATGTACCTACATCTTGTAATGAATCTTAAAGATGTACTTTAAGGGAAGTAGTTGAGCAGTTAAATTTTAATAATTAATAATGTTATGTTTAAATTTTAATAATTATGAATTTACGAAGAACGTTCATGATATAATAATTAATACCATGGCTTTATATTTAATGTGTGCTAGATTTACATCCCGTCGGTGACTACGAAAGATTGATTTTATCAACTAAGAATGACTAAAAAAATATTGAAAAAATATTTCTAGTGGATTGGATCAATGATATAGTAGCAATATTTTTTTAAGCAGCAATGGATGGCAATAAATGGTTTTTATAGAGCAATCAAGTGAAAGTATAGGTAAAAATTCTTCAATAGTTAACAATAATCAGTATGCATTACTAGTATTTAGAAAAAACACGGAGTCCCCGTAGAATTGTGTGATATGGTGTACTCATATCATATAAAGAAGTTTTATTAGTATATTGGTACTAAATTTTCTATCCTGGAATATGTCTTTGAAGGAGCCAACAGGCAATTTTGTTTTTTTCTATGTGAATATACACTTGAAGAGTATTTTGATCCAGTTCTAAGTTATGTAATTACTCACCAGACATCTCTTCACTACCTTTAATTACAGTGCACCCCGAGAAGTGTATGTCTAAAAGTAATTCCACAGTGACTTCTCCAGGTTCTCCTTTTGGACCTCCTCAATTTTGAGTCTATCTCAATCCGGCTTCAAAATCTAATCAGGAAATTGGAAAAACTAAAAGCTAAAAGGCTATATAATCAATCTACAAAAAGGGAATTTAATGTTGAAACAAAAAGGTCTGAATACAAATAAGCCTTGACCGGAAACAACAGAAGATTCCTGCGGGTTTATATTGATTTTTCTTCAAGTTCAGTTGAGCACACGTCAATTAGTTAACGGTAGGAACACCAGTCGGTGATCTTAGGGACTCTAATTTCTTCACACTAGCTAGGGTTAGGTCCAAGACATCCTGGCGTGCAGCATTGGTAAAGCTGAGGTCATTTTCTTTGTTATTAATTACTAAATTATTTTTTATTGGGAATTCTTAAAGACACTCACCTCGTTTGTTGATGTAGCTGGTTCTTCATATCGTATCTGTTTTTCTGTCTGCAATATTCCACTATTCCCGACGTATGAGGCTTCTTCTAAATCTCCAGGAAAATAGACCGAGCCCAAGACAGTTTCTTCCTTACTCTCTGGTGTTAGCACCTCAACCAGAGCTGCCCGAGTTATTAGTTCTTTAATAGGAAGGTAGCTAATTTTGGAACCAAAAAATAATGCTGTACGGGGAATAGCATATTCAGTATTGTAAATAAACTTACCCTTGGCTCCCATACATTTAATTTGCCCTTGAAGAATCCCACGACCTTGCATAAAAGCTACATCAAGCCAAAAAATAGGTTATTAAGGTCAACAGTTTAAAGTGGACCCAAAATTCAACGTGCTTGGTAGTTTAATTTTGTTATGTGTATAATAACATTATCAATATTTATCATTATTAACATTTAAACTTAAATAGCCCCTTGGATTCTTACTGCGACTTGAGATAAAACTTCAAGAAGTGCATTTGCGTTTGTTAACAGAATTAGGTCAGCTTTTTCTCCGCTTTTCTCTACACAGAAAACGTTAGCCAGGAAAAGATTGTGAAAGTTGACTGGTCCGTTTTGTAGATATTCATCAGACTTAGCTCCTTCTGATTATTATTATAACTTCCTGGCATTATAGAACGCTCAAAATAGGCAACAATTTCGAAATTATTACCAATCCCAGGAGTTCATCCGAGAGATGTTTTATTAAAAACCCTCCGAATTTTATGTAAGTGGTATTTTCTGAAGAATGGCAAAAAATTATAATTATGATGATAAATACATTTAAAGGTTAAATTCTAATGTAACAATAATAATAAATAAATTTTATTTGCAAAAAAACTCAACCCATTGCAGATCCTTTTTGTTTTAAATATTATTATGATGTAAGCTTTTGAATGAAATATAAGTAAACAGTAAAAATAAATACATATTAAAAAGAGTTCATTATCAAAACCAAACATTGACTCTTTTATTAGCTTGTTTACATATTTTTTAACCATCACATTTTGAAATTTTGAAACTTCTATAAGGTTGATATTAACCATAAAATTGGCATTAAGTGATCAGCCAGAGTTCGAATGAAACTGGTTGTACTCATCGCACTTAAAAAAAATGTATCTTGCTTGTGGCCAGTTCCTGTTTAACGACCTTGAACTTCTATAAAACAACGTTCGATTTGCAAGATTATGCTTAACTGTGTCTTAAATAACGTAACATTTCTCTTTCGTTTTCTTTTTACAGTCTTCAGCCAACCTCCAAAATCACTTTCACTTAATGCTCGTCAAACATGACACTCATTACCTTGTTCAGTTCCGCTGGACCAAAAGGTGTGCATGCCGGAGGAAGGTCATTGAATTCTTCTAAGATGACGGGAAAAAAAAAATACAGATTTATAGGTATTTCAGTTTAATTTTATCTATTTTCACTATAACTGCCATTACCGCAGAAATTTTTTATGAAATGAATACCTATTGCATTTTTTCTGTGAAAATGTGTCCAGAAAGATGTGTTTCTGCAACATGCATTATGATAAATCGCTTTATAAAAATGTTACTGGATTATTAACATAGCCTATACATGACTTTCTCAATCTATGTTTATCTTGATTTTGCGATCAACATTTCTGTACATGATGTCAAATGTAGACTTAGGATTGGCATATTTTGAATCGGTTTAAAAGGCTCTCAGAAATGAAATTAAGCATTAATTTCTCCAATATGGTTTTGTTCTATTTGTTTATAAGAAACATTTATTATGATTTTACCTTCGGAAAAATTCGCACACTTAACACACGGTTTACACGTCACTCAGATTATACGGTCTCGCTTTAACACAGTCGAAGAAGTGAGAAAAAAACTCGTTTTACTTGGAACAGCTCGGAGCTTTTGTGAAGTAAACGCTTGTCCCTTTTCTACTACTTTGCATTTTTTTAATTAAACAAAATTCCTTAATTAAGCCATCAGATTATTTTTACCATTATTGAGGAAATATATATAAACTCAACTGAATTTTGTTTAAATTAGACAAGAGCAAAACAATAAAAAAAAGACAAACGCTAACGTAAAAAAAGCTCTGAGCTTTCGGCGTGAAAATACCTTGTCTTCTTTATACCATAGTTTTGAACTTTCACTATCAACTTCTAGATAATGATTTCTCTATTACCGTCGAAGAAAGTAGGGAAGACTACTGAATTAATCTTGAAATTCTTCGACACGAGTTATTGGAGTTACATTAGAGGCACACAGAGCAAAAGTTTTTGGACTTGATTTTTGCATACTATAAGAATAATAATTAGATAATCCATTCTTGATTGCTTTAATTTAAATACAAAATAGGAATTCCACAGGTTGTTGGTCAAATGCTTCCAAAACTACTGAAAATTTGTTTAAAACTGCGTCTTCAGAAGGTCTTTTTTATAAAATTTTTCTTAACACACGAACAACAAAAACTAAAGAACTGACAACTTACTCAATTAAAAAAAATTTAAATCAAAGCCAAAAAACCAAAAATCTCTATGATAAGAATTAATAATTATTTTTTTAATTTGTTAATTTAAATACGTTTTGAAAAAATTTAACAGTGGTTCACCACTTATCGAAGAATACAATATTACATCACGAAGAGTAAAAAGTGTCACGTTATAGTGGAAGGTTGGTTTTGAATTTGAAAATTTTGTATATTTGAGCGGATTACTGTGAATACAATAACACTTTTCTATTATATATTCAGGTGATTGTTTTTGAAATTGAATTGGTTGTAATTGGGATCAATGAAGTTCTTTTTCAGGTTAAAACGGTTGCTATTGGAATTTATTTGGTTGTATTTGAACATGAAAAAGTTGTCATATATTTGAAATAGTTGACGCAGATTTTGACTAGGTTGTTCTTGTTTTTGAAATAGATGTGTTTGAATTTGATTTGGTTGGCGTTGAAATTGATTTGGTTGATTTTGATTTTGATCTGGTTGTAGTTGTTCTTGATATGGTTGCATTTGAAGTCTAAATGTTATAAAAGGTCTATGGAACAAAATTCAGGACTTAAAATACTAACTTTTTCACCATAAGGATGAAGACCAAGAAATTTCGAAAATATATGTAGATACTTTCTGTATGTGAAAAATCGAGTTTCATTACATTAGGAAAATATAAATAATATTTCATTACTTTCGAAAGTGAGGCAAGTCCATTTGGGTATAGCAAAACTTATATTTTTTCTCCAAACATCTTTAATAAATATTACTGGACAATAAATTTTAATTATCCCAAGTAACTACAAAACACACAAAACCTGGATGCTAGAGATTGTCAGTATTTTTAAATTTATTGAAACGCAAATCTTTAAATATCTCGTTATAGCGAAAAATGGACTTGCCCCACTTTCAAAATAAACGGCTCATTTATATTTTCAGCAAGTTTGCTCGTCTAAATGTACCAGCGTGTCACCTTACTTTAGCAAACTCCGAAAGTATCAAGGGTACACGGAAGGGCATATATGGTATAACCCCCAGCTTCATATATTATATTTCTGACTATGAAATATCTACCGCCCGAACAGCTCCAATCTCCCCTATGTAAAATTTGGGATAAATAACCACTATTTGGTACTAATTTACTTACTTTGTACATTTTCTTAATTTGGTAATTGTTTACATACTTATACGCAGCAATTATTCCCATTCATTTTAATTGGCATTGTGTTTTACAAGAAGGGAGCGAATGCAGTCTGAAAAGATCTTAGGGAAACAAGTTCAGGTCATTCAGTGAACAAGGATAAATCTAAAGCACGCAGCAATGTATTGGAATGGATTTTAAAATGTACAACTGATGGTCTAGAGATGATTTATTTCCATTAGCACGTTTTTCAAGAAATGGTCTGTCGTCTTACGGATGTGCACCTTATGATGTTTTAGTCATTTTTTAATTGTTCCTTTCGTGAGGGTAAAGTGGATTTAGTTTTGCAATTAATGAAGTATCTCATTCAATTAAGACAATCTACTGCGTGGGTGTATTACAATTCCACAAATCTTATCCAGGGAAAATGTTGGCAAATGGCTTTTTTCTTTATTTTTTCATTCCCTAATCTAAAATTTATCTAATCAAAGTAGTCCTTTTATTCTGTTTCTTTTTTATGTGCGTTCACCTTGCCTTTTCAAAAGAAATTAAATTATTTATATGAATCCTGTTTGGGAAGTTGTTTAGTATTTAGTTTATTTGGAGATTTTAATATTACTTTGATGAAAGATGATTTATATAGCAGAAAGATAAAAGATATTTAGGGTATTCACGCTTTCTTGTATTTAGGCTTGTAAATATATAAGATTGCAAATTTCAGAATTTGTTTCCATAGAAATGGAAAATTTACCGTGAATACACAATTACAAGGCTTAATACACCGGGCAATGAATATCCTTATTTTAAATGATCATTGCATTATTAGTGTAAATGTAGAGCAATATAAATCGAAGAAATTACAGGGAAGCTAACTTAGTGTCTGAATTACAGATGATAGATTGGAGCGCATTTAATAGTATCGAAAAAAAATTCTAAGGCAAGCCGCATACTGTACAAGCCTAAGCGAAAAAGAGCTGTAGTGATCCTAATTCTATACTCTGTCCCAGAATTAATGTCAGTACAACGCTTATGGCAAACTACGTTACAACATTATTATGCATTTCAGTCAACTTCCATTCTTACCAAATCAAACTCAGTTCACTTCACAAATCCCACGAAATGACACTTAATCGCTTAAAATAAGTCACTGGCAACACCATTATCTTTCAACGAAAACAAATTAAAAATAAATCAGATGAGGGGATGGTTAGAAGCGGATGTCAAAGTCAAAATAAAAATGTAAAAATATTGTAATTTTCTGCTGTCATATAAAACAATTTGTTTAAGTTTACAAAAAGCACTTTAATAAAATTTTCACAATGCTGTTCCTTTCCCCTAAAAATGTTTCGAATTTAGCGCCCAAAGGATTCATATATTAGGAGCCTTAATCTTAAAGGGTCTTAAACACAAAAGACCATAATTTGTCGAGGTGACAAGAGATTCTTGCAGCCTCTTTATCACAGCCCTCGAGGATAAAAAAACGAGATCAGGATGAATAGTGAAGTTCTCAGCAATAACACATTGATGAAATATTGCTGATCTGAAATATGTTTAATGTAAGTCGAGGTAGGGTACTGGAGAGAACCAAGAAGTGATAACACTAAAACAAGAACCGCATGTTCTACCGATGTCTACCGATGTTCTACCGAATCAACTACGTACCGTAAAAGAAGTCGTACCCGCGCGCACAGTGTCACAGCGCGACCGCAATCTTTCACTTTATTGCAAAGAATTTAAATTCATTATTAACTTTAGAATATGGTTATACATACTTTAAGTATACATATACATAAATATATACAACTTTCACGTGAACATATTTATTCGTTCTTCACAAGCTGTTCAGGAAAATTTGGGTGGAATTTTTGACACCACCGTGTTTCTAAGTCACGAAATTTAAAACAGTATCCAGATACATCTGTTTCTTCTCAAGAGAATTACCTCATCTAACTCCAAATCAGAAGTCACCAATTCTTCCACTTACAATGGGAAAACTATTAATTTGCCCCTTTACTAATTCGGTGATCGACGAGCCGTAAGATCTTCGTATAAAATCAAATTCCTTTCACTTGGGACAATTAATTTCCATACAATCCATCAAGTTTACTTCTCATTGTTTACAAAATATTTACATAATACTGTAATTCTGTCTTTTGCGTTTCTGAGCTGTTAGTGTAATCCCTTCACAGTAGATCAAAAGTGAGGTAAGTAATTTTTCTCTCGCATAATTACGTCTATCTTGGTTGTCTTGTCCTTAAGAGTTACGGATCTGCATTTCGATGTCAGTTAATAAATCGATTATCTATTCTTGCTGGCACGACATACGCTTAATTACATAACTTGTCAGGCAGTAAAGCGTCTGTCAACAATAATAAAGCCGTGACCAGGCCAGCGACCGCACTACTAATATACAAACCCGGACATTGATTGAAGATAAAAATAGACGCACTATGGAAACAGATCAGAATTTTGTCAGCAATAGCAATGCTCCGAGGCCAAGAGACTGCTTACTCATTGAGCCCATAGGCTTCTATGCTACATGAGTCATTGTTGTAGCTTAAGAATTGAGAGTACTTGGACACTAACTGGACAAGAAGACAGAATGAAATAATGGTGACACCTGCCTTTAATTAGTTTTGTTAAGGGGTTAAATCGTACGCCTCATAACTACCAAAGTGTGTAGAGCAAAAGATTCAGATTTTCAGCTTTCAATGTGGCAGCTAGTTTGCATATTTTTGGCATTTAAACACAGAAGATGGTCAAGACCTGTTTCCCATCAATAAAAACATTTAAACATTTTTCGGGCTTGTTATGACTGTCGTGAGTTTTTATACCAGCTATAAAATCGTGTCCAAAGATAGTTAATTTGTGAATGTCAAGGCAACATTCGATTCTATACTGCAATAATTAATTTAAATTTCAGAATTTTATAATTATAATTAATGCTCCATCACATTCTATTCTTAAAGCTAATACATGAAACGACTTTAAAAGCCAGCCTAAATTATGTTATTCGTCTGGCAAAAACTGGTCTTACTTTCACAAAGTGCAAAAATATGTTTCCGAATATGTTTCCAGCAATACTTCACACCAAATTCAAACATTTTTAAAATATGGCGTAATACCTTTGTCTTTCAAAGCTCATAATTAATTTCACTGAATTTTTTTGATAGGATATGCTCATAACAGATTCTGTTTGTCCAGTGACGGCTCGTCGTAAAAGTAGCAGGTGGGGCCAGATGAATAATATGTATATATTTTCATGGCATTTAAATCGGGTGACTATATAAAATGTGAAACTTATTCAATTGCATTTCAAAAAACTTACAAAACATACATATTAACAAATAACTTAAAATAATATTAACATACCCTACGAAATTGGGTTCATAGCCTACATTGCCATGGTTTCGCGTTTTTGAAATGTAGATTTATCCTGAAGTGAAATGTGAATCCTAAATTGGTAAACTACTCAAAGTATAATTATTACTTTCTCACAGAAATAAATTATTTCCAAAACTCTTACGCGTCTACTTAATCGTTTTTACACACAGACCAAAGGCTCCTTTAACTTAAATATTATTTCTTTATTCGAAAAGATAAATATCTTAACTCCAAATCTTCCGAATTTTTGTTTCTGTTAAATCGAGGAAGAATCGCGCAAGTATATGATCGCGTGCACCGCCTATTAATAAAATGAATTCTCCTTTAGATTTGGAAAGTAGAACAATCTTTTGATAGAGACAACAGCGGAGCTGCCGAAGCAGCTACAAAGTGGGTAGAATTGCCCGCAAAATAAATCGAATGAAAAAAACTATTTTGCGAGGTAGGTGAAATGCTAATGTATGATCCTAGTATAACTAATTATGATCATTGCTTTTCTATACCACGGACTTTGAAACGCTTTTTCTGGAAATTACTTTTTCAAAATTTTCAGGAAAGACAGCGAAAAATCAATAAGAGGCAACTGGTTCTCATCCCGTAAAATTAGTCGAATGCACTTAAAAAAAAAGAAAGTACGTCGGCACTGTACGAAAAAACAAACCACCAGAGTTTCATGTGCCAATTATTTTGCAGCACCACGGAGTAATCAATACTGGCCATGTATGATGTAATCAATACTGGTATGTATGATATTTGGAAAGGAAAAAGAATGAAAAGTAAGAACTACATAAAAGATTCTGGCTGAAGTTGGTTAGAGGGCATATTCAAAATAGGAAAGCGCCGTATACCAGATACCCCGGTCAGTTAAGAAAATGATGGTAAATTTTCGAATTATGTCCAATAATCTGAAAATTTAATATGGCCGCACGACCAAGGGGTCGGGGCATGGCTTATTTCTGTTTTTCTGTCTTGGTATCTCATAAAACTCATCTCTACAAGCTTTTAAAGTGATAGGTTGCTTCCCTTTCGAATTATGTCCAATAATCCAAAAATTCAATATAGCGACCTATTGAAGGAATAGGGCGATTTGCCCCATTTTCAAACTCAGATCTACAAATTTTCTTAAAGTGATATATACCAAATTTCAGCCTTCTAGCTCAATTTGTTCTCGAGTTATCGTGTATACAGACGGACGGACGGACAGACGGACATACTTGAATCGGTTTGTTTTCGCATGATAAGCATATATATAATTCATTCTGCTCTTACTAGAATTGCAGCAAATTGCATTGACATACCATCGCTCTATTGACCATACAAATAGACAAGAAATGTTGAGAGTATGAAAGAAGAGTACGCGTCTATGTAGCAATGGGTTTGCGGTATTGGAAGGAAAATTTCTAGTTAATATTCACCATACAAGCAACCAACCAACCATTTGAGAAAGGTTGCAAATCCGTGAAACCGGAAGTTTAGTAAAGCAAAAACTGAAACTACTTTTTAATTCAAAATTTTTGAAATTTATGTGGCTTTGAAGCAAGTCGATCTTCAATTTTTCCTATGACTGAAATTGATATTTTGCTAAAAACCATGTTTGTGTGTTTTTGCATATGTTAAGAATATGCTTAATAAAAATACAGAGGTCACATATGAATTGATGTAAAATACTTTCCATACAGCACACCTCGCTGAAAGATCATTAAAACTGATTTTATAAATATTAAATAATTGCATTTATTACAATTTATGCTTTAGATAGAAAGAGGAAGTCATATTTTGGATAGATAATTTTCATAATAAAGAAAATTAACTTTTTGTTAGTACTAGTGCGATTTTAAACTCGATGTAAGTTTTTAAATAAAATTCCGAAATATTCTATCCTTTGCCATATCTTCCTGGACATTTAACGAAATAGATCAATGTAGGGATTCTATTCTTAAATGGGTATATTGCACTCAGCTCTTTTGATTTATAGAGAAAAAATATTGCGAAACAAACAATGAAGTGATTCTGGAAGCTTCATTAGAAACATTCTTCAATTTCAAGTTTTATTTTTACTAAGAATTCCAATTATGTTCTTTGTCAGTCGTCTTATTAGCTAGTAAATATAAAAAAATTATATGTACGCGCCATGTACCGCATTTATAGATGAAATCCATATCTAATGGGTCAATTACTGGTTTGATTAATGAGACTGTGAAGATTTGATTATTTAGCCAAGGACTCAAGTTTATTCGAATAGAAGATAATTAACCATGACAGGCGAATTAATTTTTCTGATAAGTAATATCTGACAAAAGAAATGCAAATATTGATCGAGTGACTAAAATTAAAATATATATTTATAAATTTTATTATTTCATACAGTAACTGAATTTTATTTTAGATGGGAATGATGGACTTTTTCAATGATTTTTACTTGAAAAAGACGCAATTGTAGTCGAAATTTTTTAAAAAATTTATAGGTAGTCGAATATTTTTCAAATAGAGTTCTGCGTTAGCATACACATTAATTTGGCGTCACAAATTAATATTAGGAATATTAGAAATTTCGTATGTAATTGAAGTAGTCAACTGCCCATTTTATTTTTCTTTCTGGGAAGATATGTGGGACAAGACCTTTTAAAAAACTTATGTATTTTCACGAGTTGCAGACAAATTTGCATTACCCACAGGAAGACTGAATTGTAACCGGAGGTCGACTGGTATCCGGAAATTTGGATTCTCCTTAGCAACGCAGTCCCCGACGTCCCTGACTTGGGGATGTCTGGTTGGGGATCCACTAGTTGACACCCAGGTTCCAGGTTTAAGGAACCTCAGATTGTTTACCTTTTCAAAATTTATTGAAATTAAGATACGCCCCTACTACACTTTCCGTTAAAATATTACACTCCCTCGAATGCAAGTATCGGCAAGTGATGTATGTGCAGTAAAAAGAAAGTAAAACAAACCTTACATAGGGGTCCATTTTCAAATACACAGCTTGCATTAACGACATTCGAATAATACAAGAAATAACTAATTGAATAAGCCCTAAGCATATTCGGCTTGATACTTTTTTTCTGATTTAGCAAACTTTCTTGTTGTATTGTGTGCACTAAAATTTACGACCTACATACTATAGTCAGATTTATTATTTCCCGCAATCTTTTCTTTAAGAAATTGATTTATGTAAGTTTGGATGGCCTCGAATTCCCTGCCCTGCCTTATTAACGTGTAATTTGGATCCCACAAACTAATGACATTAAAGTGCTTAAAATTGTAATCACAGCATTACCGTCAATTTTGCCAAGTATTTTACTTGTTATATAAAGCCCGATAAATAGGGAGATGTTGCACCTAATAACTAGATACATTTGCAACATCGCACGATAATATCTAACTGAAATCGAGTTGCGGCACACTGCGGCAGCGTCGGAGGTATTTCGGTATGATTAATCACCGCCTTTCAAATTTAATTCCTGCTCACAGCTGGGGCAACCTTTACTTATTGAAGATTTCTTATTTAATTAAAAAATGACATAAGTGGCATGAGTAAGTACGAATAAGCAATCAATCGCTTTTTGCTTGGTCGAATTTGCCACTGCTCGTGAAACAAAGTCGACTTAAAATCCATTCAGACAAAGGCCTAAAGCGCATGCAAATAAGTCGGTGATTTATTTGGGAGCAAAGCCGAAGAAAAGTACTGGGTAAAGGCTACAAACCAATTTCAAAGTAAGAACACGTGCTCAATTTAGCTACCAGATTAATTAGGTATTTCAATCACAGCCAGGTTTATTGGTTCAACAATAATATGGACTCTTCGAAAGTTAAATTTCGTGAGCTACACATAAAATCTAACAATTAAAACGCCCTCAATTTATTGCCATCTGCTCCGTATAGAAAGTGTCCGCGCAATTGCAGTGTGAGGCTGCTTTTCGCTTCGGAGGTCATCGCGCGGTCATTGGTATCTTTTATGCGAACATGAGTAAGAAAAATTCTTCGCTTCAAGGTCATCGCAGCAGGTAAAAGTGAAAAAATTATTTAGCCCGTACTCACAAAAACCTGCAGCTGACATTGACTTGAAATTGCGCTCTGCGCAATAATACGAATTTCATGTTACCTTGTTTCTGGTAAATTTTCAGATTGTTGATGGCGGATATGTCAGCGTAGTATCCATTCCCTACAGCATTCTTGCATCAGAAAATGTAATCCCCCCATTCAGAAATTTTAATGGCACCAAGCATATGGATGTCCAATTACACATGCAAATTTTCATCGTTTTGATATCGCTGGGAATTTAGTCGCAACACCTGAGAAATTCGTTTTAAATTTTAGCAAATTTCCCACAATTCCCTATGAGAGAAGTATGCGTTATGTAGGAAATAAAATATGCTTAAACTCCATAGCAAACCTACAGCGAATTCGAAATTAACTCAGATATGAAGCCTGAGATCCAAAAATAATCCGAATTTCTTTATTATGTTTGGATTATTATCTTAACACCGAGGATGTTGCATCACAAATTCTATTTATTTTAGATAAAGTATTTAGACACTTTTCTTTCTTTTCTTTTGTTGGGGTAGTGATTCTGGAAATAATATTGTGCCGGAGTGCTGGGCGATCCCTTCGAAAATATCTCATTTCTAATTCATTTGTGGAAGCAGATAGAGTAAAATAAAGAATAAGATAGCCATGGAAGTATCTCGAAAAATTTTGAATCTCTGGCTTCATCTGTTTTGATACGCATCGAAATGAACACCAATTGTACAAAAACGATACCGCCACAGAATACAGACTAGATCAGAAGTCTCGTAAAGAACAACAAAATTTACCTTCACTTTCATCACAATCTTACGATAGATCAAAACACAAAAAGTCTGGTCTATTCGAACACCACAATATTAGACTACTACAGCACAGCAGTAGGAGTATATTTTGTAAGATTTGTAACACCTATGTTACTGGTTTAGTTGACTTAGTATAAGATTCCCCATCAAAATTGGAAAGTCTTTCGTTTGTAGGGGGCATTTCTTATTTAATCAGTATTTTGTGGTGATGCACTCTGGATGAATCTTCATGTTGGTAAGTAAATTGTTTCATTGATTAGGTATTCGAACTGGTTTTAACTTTGGAATCAGGAAAAAATCCATAAATATTTTAGTACATTTTCCACCCTGACTTTTGGCAACTTCCACCCCTCTTTAATCATAATCTGTATATATCAAGTAATGGTAACGACACGACACATTTGAACAAGTTTTGACGGATGTTGCTTTTTGAGATTAACAGACTGGTTATGATTCACTCTGAAGAATGGGGAAAATGTCCATTCACTCTCTAAAAGTTTCTTTCTCCTTTTTTTTCAGAACTTGTATGAATCCAGAATTTTTGACGTGTGTTTTTATCGCCCCCACCGCTGTTCTCATATACAAACTCAAAAATTAAAAGACATTTGAGAATTTTTTTCTCGTAAATAAAAGCAGATAGAAAGGAGCGACTTTTTGATACTTCTTTATTGCACTTTTAAGATATTAAAATAATTTTTTTATTGAAAAAGATGTAAAATGATGTCCGAAAATGATAGGCCGAAATTGCCGACATAACTTCATCATCGTCGCTAAATTTTTTTTTTCACGCAGCCCTTTCTTCATCTTTGGAAATAAATAATAGTTGCTTTGATTCAGATTCATAATGGTGAACCCAAGTTTCATCACCAGTTACAATTCGTGCCCCAATTTTCTCCTTTTGCTTTCTACAGCGGTCCAAAAACCCGCGAATATATTCAACGCGCTTGCGTCTTTAAAGTGGCGTAAGCATTCTCGGGACCCATCTTGAACAGACTTTATTCATCCTAAGATGTTGATGTAGGATGTTTAAGATGGTTGTTTTTGATACTCCAACCAAAGTTGCAAACTGTTTCTTCCCTACCGGCCATTTTTCAATACAAGTTTTTATACTTTTTCGATGATTTCTGGCATGGTAGACTCAATCGGCTGTCCAGGTCAAGGGTCGTCTTCAATTGAGTCCCTCCCTTGCTTGAAAAGGCTGTGCCATTTATAGATCATAGTTCTACCAGGAGCGGAGTCTCCGTAAATAGTTAACATCTCTTGAAAACAAATTTTGAAGTGTCTTTTCTTGTTTGGTGAGGAACTTTATGATGTTAGTTTCCCGATTAACTTGTTTGTTAGTTGATTACTCAAAAGCTAATGACCCAATTAGGCTGGAACTTGTTAGCATATAACAATGAATCACTCAATTAGCGACTACCTGGATGAGCAATCTCACCCCCGTCAACCCCTTTCGAGATCCAGTTAAAAGAAGAATGTGCTTCTCAATGTCTAAAATCATTACTTACCTAAATAATTCTTATACACAAATTTAGAGGAAAATGTAAAACCAAATTTCCAGAAACACGCCATTAAAGTTCTTGGTAAAAATGGTTGGTAGTTATCAATTACATATTTATAATGTTCCGAGGTTCACACAAAGGGAAAACACATTCGTAGAGTAAATAATAAACTAGTCCTAACACATATTTGTATAAATGAACACCGGGTAAACTAATTAATGAAAGGGAAAGACCGAACGAAGGACGAAGGGGTCTGCAGACGGTTGTCGCACGTCCGTATTCCTAACATAGCTACATGCTCTGTATCTTCGTAAAGATATTTACAATCAATTTATGCAAAAAAGGCATTTGTTGACCCTGAGAAGTAGGTTCCCTCCCTTAAACTACTGATCAATAATATGCAAAATATGTGACGACACTCTCTCCATTTCCAATAAATATGGATTAGTGTGAACCAAAATGAAACATTTCTACAACATACTCTATTTGAAGTAATTTTACTTTCTAAGTTTGAAAACATTGCCTTATATATATTTATAGAGAAAAAAGAAAATGATATATCCTGTACAGCATAACACTCCTTTAATAAATTAACATGCTCTCGAATAATGTATATTATTAAAATGCGAATAAATTAAGGCCAAACGAATTTGTCACCTTGTTCTAATTAACTGCTGTAATAATTGCCGCCAATCATCTGTTATGCAAAAAGACACCACAAAC
>QYTT01084544.1:18338-32726 GCA_006980735.1 Dasypogon diadema
CAATCTTACGATAGATCAAAACACAAAAAGTCTGGTCTATTCGAACACCACAATATTAGACTACTACAGCACAGCAGTAGGAGTATATTTTGTAAGATTTGTAACACCTATGTTACTGGTTTAGTTGACTTAGTATAAGATTCCCCATCAAAATTGGAAAGTCTTTCGTTTGTAGGGGGCATTTCTTATTTAATCAGTATTTTGTGGTGATGCACTCTGGATGAATCTTCATGTTGGTAAGTAAATTGTTTCATTGATTAGGTATTCGAACTGGTTTTAACTTTGGAATCAGGAAAAAATCCATAAATATTTTAGTACATTTTCCACCCTGACTTTCGGCAACTTCCACCCCTCTTTAATCATAATCTGTATCTATCAAGTAATGGTAACGACACGACACATTTGAACAAGTTTTGACGGATGTTTCTTTTTGAGATTAACAGACTGGTTATGATTCACTCTGAAGGATGGGGAAAATTTCCATTCACTCTCTAGAAGTTTCTTTCTCCTTTTTTCAGAACTTGTATGAATCCAGAATTTCTGACGTGTGTTTTTATCGCCACCATCGCTGTTCTCATATACAAACCCAAAAATTAAAAGAAATTTGAGAATTTTTTTCTCGTAAATAAAAGCAGATAGAAAGGAGCGACTTTTTGATACTTCTTTATTGCACTTTTAAGATATTAAAATAATTTTTTTATTCAAAAAGATGTAAAATGGTGTCCGAAAATGATAGGTCGAAATTGCCGATGTGACTTCATCATCGTCGCTAATTTTTTTTTCACGCAGCTCTTTCTTCATCTTTGGAAATAAATAATAGTTGCTTTGATTCAGGTTCATAATGGTGAACCGAGGTTTCATCACCAGTTACAATTCGTGCCCCAATTTCCTCCTTTTGCTTTCTACAGCGGTCCAAAAACCCGCGAGAACATTCGACGCGTTTGCGTTTTTGAAGTTGCGTAAACATTCTCGGGACCCATCTTGAACAGACTTTATTCATCCTAAGATGTTGATGTAGGATGTTTAGAATGGTTGTTGCTGATACTCCAACCAACGTTTCAAACTGTTTCTTCTTTAACCGGCCATTTTTCAATACAAGTTTTTCTACTTTTTCGATGATTTCTGGCATGGTAGCCTCAATCGGCTGTCCAGGTCAAGGGTCGTCTTCAATTGAGTCCCTCCCTTGCCTGAAAAGGCTGTGCCATTTATAGATCATAGTTTTACCAGGAGCGGAGTCTCCGTAAATAGTTAACATCTCTTGAAAAATTTTCTGAAGTGTCTTTTCTTGTTTAGTGAGGAACTTTATGACGGCGCGATATTCAATTTTCTCCATTGTGGCTAGTTTCTTCCCGATTGACTTTTTTATTAGTTGATTATTCAAAAGCTAATGACCCAATTAGGCTGGAACTTGGCATATATACTAACAATGAATCACTCAATTAGCGACTACCTGGATGAGCAATCTCACCCCCGTCAACCTCTTTCGAGATTCAGTTAAGGGAAGAACGTGTTTCTCAAGGCCTAAAATCACTACTTACTTAAATTATCATCTATTTGAAACTCTTAAAACTTTTACTAGGTTTCACAACAAGAAAAGTAAAATTGTTTACTTAATACACGTGTATTTCGGCTTACTTAGGCCATCATCAGAGGTACACTGCAATCACAATTTTACATACTTACCTAAATAATTCTTATACACAAATTTAGAGGAAAATGTAAAATAAAATTTCCAGAAACATGCGATTATAGTTCTTGGTAAAAATGGTTGGTAGTTATCAATTACATATTTATAATGCTTCGAGGCTAATCACACAAAGGGAAAACACATAAACTAGTCCTAACTCATATTTGTATAAATGAACACCGGGTAAACTGATTAATGAAAGGGAAAGACCGAACGAAGGACGAAGGGGTCTGCAGACGGTTGTCGCACGTCCGTATTCCTGACATAGCTACATGCTCTGTATCTTCGTAAAGATATTTACAATCAATTTATGCAAAAAAGGCTTTTGTTGACCCTGAGAAGTAGGTTCCCTCCCTTAAACCACTAATCAATAATATGCAAAATATGTGGCGACACTCTCTCCATTTCCAATAAATATGTATTAGTGTGAACCAAAATGAAACATTTCTACAACATACTCTATTTAAAGTCATTTTACTTTCTACGTTTGAAAATATTGCCTTATATATAGAGAAAAAAGAAAATAATATATCCTGTACCGCATAACACTCCTTTAATAAATTAACATGCTCTCGAATAATGTATATTATTAAAATGCGAATAAATTAAGGCCAAACGAATTTGTCACCTTGTTCTAATTAACTGCTGTAATAATTGCCGCCAATCATCTGTTATGCAAAAAGACACCACAAACGATCAGTAATTATTCGACATATATTTATGTCTATCGTGAAATCAAGTGTCGATGATGCTGTCAAACTCTTTTCTCAGTGCAAAAGAAAATGGGCCAATTATCTAACAAATCTCAAACTTAATCGACCCACTGCGAGTTTTGTCATTCAAGCATCACAATCAGTTGTAACAATAAAAAACTTTTGGTTTCAAACACCACAAAGTGAGCAATTCTGTTTCCTATGCTAAGCTGTACTTTCACTTTCGACGCTGTCAAGGTAGAATAAGAAATAAAGTCGTTTTCAGCCTCCCAGATTGATTCAATTCCTTTCTATTTCAGAATAGTCACCAGAGGAAAGATCTTCACAAGATAAGGCCGACACATAAATGAGGCGACAGTGGAATCATCTAAGCGCTCCATTTCAAAAGTCTTGAAAGTGCCTGCGAAATGAAGATTTGAAGCAGCATCCAAATTCCCAGTGATGTAACTTCATAAACTTGACCCCAGTCATGTACCACCAACCAGTATCGTGGGGCACCAGTAATACGTTTAATCTTCCAGTTCCAATATGATCAGCGATCTCCCACTATCTAACTGTCAGTTTGGTCGCGGAATTCGCGGAGTGTGGACGCGGAGATTCACACCGTGACTATTGACTTCTCTTGCAGTAAAGTGGTGCAAATCGTTGCGATTATATCGAAATATTGCGGTTTGAAGTTGACTCAGTTTGAACGGTAATCAGTTTACAGTGATTAAAGTTTACAATTGCACAGTTACTGATACATTATTAACAACAACTTAATAAGAAAACATATAAATATCGAAAAGTGATTTGAGGCGGAAACTATTCCTGTTTTGGTTGTCAAGTTTTAATATAAACAGTTACCTGCTTGGATTATAATGTGTGTCTCACCTTGACGGGATGTCTATTTTTGTGGATTAACTAATTTTATGAGATTCATCAGTCCTTGGTTGGAACAACTCTTTAGCCAGTGTTTTTTTTCTGCTTGTTTTCCTTTTCTCAGTGTAAGTTTTGACAAACTTTTATTTAAATAAACAGCTCTGAGGGTTGTTAATATTCGACCGAAAACCACATTGCCAATAAGAAGCCCATAACTTGCACGCCTCTTACTTTCGACGCTAGACTTTGAAGATTAAATTGAAATTTTAAACAACTATGTCGTGTTGAGAATTGTTTTTTTATTCCTCGAAATTGAATGCATTCCTTTGAATTTCAAATCGATCACTCAATACATGGATAAAATTAACAATTTTCTCATAGCTACTTTGTATGCATTTTTCATATGCTTAACCGTTTTTTTAGTAATCTTTGGTCGCGTAACAGTGCGATAGCACTAGGCGAATGGAAAGGCACAATTTAATGCGATAATGTTTTTGGTGGTAGCGAAGGTGAAATCTTCCAGAAACCTTGCGATTATCATGTGCTGAATGTAGATTGTATGTACGAAAGAAGGTACTTGAAAATATAATGAGTGATATTTCATAGATTGTGGCAGTACAATTGAAAGTTCCGGAGAAAAATGATCATTATATTATCATACTACATATGTAGATTTCCTTTTTGCTATTTGATCTGTACGCAAAAATTTTAATTAGCTTTAATGAGCAAGTTTTCGATTGTAAACGAAAGACTTCAATTTTTAGGCGACGAACTTTTTTGTGGAGGGAAGTTTTTCTGTATGATAGAAGAAAATTCTCAAATTTTTAAATTCAGTTTCCATGTTTTTTATGCAGAATTGAATTGATTTTGTTTTAATAGTTATATAGAATATCAACAATGCTTTGAATGGTTAGTAATCTATAGAAGAGTCAAGTTAATATTGATTCCAGAGAGAGAATACGGTAAACCCCAGTTTATATTGATATAACAGGTTCCATTACTACTGTCTATTAATTCAGCTTTTTCACTATATTCCAAATTATATATTGGAATTGTATTTATATATTATTAACCCAAATATGCAAAAGTATGTAAAAAAATTTGAGGATTGAAATGGTGGTAAAAGTTATTCTTTTAACAATGCCTTTATGTTTCGCTATGTACTGTAATATAGAGTAAAATTTACAGTTTACAAAATTTCCTTTACTTGTTTTTAACAAAGAAATATCATTCCTATAGATCTGAGTTTATATTTCACGGTCATTTTCAACAAACTCATTACAATCCAATTTTTTCAAACATAATTTAATCATCGTCTGTCTGGAACGTAAAATCCCACAAAAATTAAACGTTTCATTCAGACTTCGTTATCTCAGAAATTATCTCAAAAAAGCGAAACAAAAAAAGCTGGAGTAACAAAATTTACTAAATTGCTGTTATAAAAAGTGCAAAATGAAATGGTATTTAAAAGGAAATCTCAATTAGCTTTAAAAACTTCGATACGAACTTATAGCACTTATCTATCAAGGTCAAAATTGCAACAACTAAAAGCTGGAATTCCCTTCACTGGAATCTTTTTAAAGAAGTAATATTATTGTCTATTTTTAAAACAGATTAACATACTGAATATGCGAAGAACTGGGAAAAGGATGTTACAGATTCACTTTTCATACTCGATTTCCGCTTTAACTCTGTTTAATGCCACATGCAGTTTCCTTCTACATTTATGCACTTGTAGTATAGGTAACCCTCATACACATTAGATTAGATCATCCCAGGTATTAAGCTCTGGAAGACACTTAGGATTTTCCAAGGATTGGTGTTCCAAATTTGGGTAGGGAAGGAGAAGTTCAGGTTTTCAGATGTTTTTATTTTGCTTCTGAGCAAAAGTGACACATTTCTGTCTCGGTATTTCCCATTTTTTATGGTCCGTTCGATGATACCGAGCTCTGTTTTCTTAAGAAGAAGAAACTTATGTATTTTGTAATTTGTAGTGTTTATAAACATTTTTGCTTGACATACTCCCTTCCAGTAAAGGGAGAACCTGTTTGAGGTGACATTTTGCAAGACAACAAAAAAGCTCAAATCCGATGAAGAGCACTTTTGCTCCTCGTTTGGCCAAATCATTTGCAATTTCATAAAAATACAGTATTTTTTAGATAAGAAAAAATATTAAAATGCATAATCAGCTGATGACGGTAGTATTTACCGGTGAGGTAATGACATTTTTCTTGCTTTCGGTGTACTCTCATAGATCTAACTCAAAAGGTAGACACCTACATTTTGAGGAATCAATCTTCTCAGTATAAACATAAAACTAAAGCCGGTACCACTTTAACTATTATTCATTTCTCAATTAGTTAAAAACATTCGAACAAAATTAGTTGTATTCAATATAATATATATACATGTATATATGTATATGAATGCAATATATCCATTTTATTAAAAAAAGGCACAAATCAACGTGTTTAATTTTTTATAGTGCCATTCATCAAATGACTTCAGCTATTCTATTCATCATAGAATCCACTAAAGATTGGACAAATTTTGTAGAAAAGGTATTCCAAATTTCTTGAAACTTAGTCTTCCGTTCAGTTTCAGACTGTGATGGATCTTTTCTTAACTCCATTTGCATCCTACTCCAGAGAGTCTCTATTGAATACATACCAGGATTAGAGATGGCCAAGTTATTACAGGCATGATGTATCATCTTGTTGAAAGATTGTTGTAATGCAGCCCCAAATCATTACAAAAGCCAAAAACTTCGGAATGGCTGGTAGGCTTTCAAATTGTATCTAACCACTTCTTAAAATTTTGTAAAGACTTTTGAGATCTGCATAAGAAAATTTCAGTGGACAATCCGAGCGCCTTTTTGGCATAACTGAACTTATCTTCTTATATAAATAGCAAATGTGGCTCATTTGCAATTGTGATCTCCCGTGTGAATTTAGTGTCAATAAACTGATTAATTACGACAGATCCGCAGAAATCTCTTTATCACGAGGCATATTGACCCGGCTTTTATTGCCACTAAAGTCAAATATATTCAATTATTAATCCGATTTACTCCGAAGTAAAATATAGGTTTGATTAACTCAAAGTATGTACTTTAAAATTTCTTTCCAAAATCTTAAAAAAAAAACTTTTTCACAATTGGGATCTACTGCCAGTCAGGATTTAGGACTATTGTTGTTAGTCAATTGTGAACAAATATAGGTTTCTTGTCTCTGACGAAATCTGAAAAAGAACCTCTTACGTTACATATTGAAACTGGTTGCAAATTGCGTTCCTCACATGTAAGTTATTTTAGCAATACCAAGGTCATCAACGAAAAACTTGTTGCAGGTGTCAGTCACCTGAATTCTTGGGGGTAACAGCTGAGGACCTTCAAGATTCCATTCTATGTTCCTTTCTCTTTGCAATTTTTGTTGGAGATTTGATTTTAATTTTCCTCTAGCCTTATTGCAAATAATTTATAGGATTAAAACTTGATATTAGACATATTTAAAATTGACAACCAACAAATTTGTCCCATTTTCCCCTAATTGAAGGTACCTAGCCCTAAATACTCTAAGCTATATCTTGAACGTATTCAACCTTTACCAAATTAAATTGCAAAATTTAACGTAACATAAAATTTCTGACAGCTAAGTACAGGTTATCTTTTTATTTTACAACAAATGACTAAGAAACTAGAAATTCAAATTAAAATACCTCATTTTTTGTGACTTTTAAAATTATTATGTTTTATTTTTTAACAATAACTTTATTGCGATTTTACGGCATAGTTACTATGATTGTAACACACTAAACGGCTACATAAAGTATAGGTTAAAATACATTTGGCGTGGGAAACCTTTAAGGTGCCACCAGTATATGGGTGATATGATAATCAAAGTATTCAATTCAATTTCACATGATTTTTCCATTTATTGGAATTTTCAGAAATTATAATAATATTTTAGCACATAAAGTTACCAATATGCAATATATTGAAAACTTGAAAGATCATTTATCCGCAGGTATAGGATTTTGCATCATTGTTGTGGATGGTGCAACAATATTAACACGTTTGCTGTCATGTGTATCAGCGGTGATGCACACTTAAAAGCTCTCTCAGGACAAATGTATTCCAACACGTAATTCTCTCACGAAGGCTTTCATGCTAATTATGGTAGCCAACGTGTTAAATTAAGAAAAAAAAAGAGGATTACTAAAGTGAGTTATTGGCAGCTATTCTACTAATATGCACCACCTAAGACAGTGGGTCCTCTTTCATTGCTGTAGGGTTTTTCTTGCTTTCACCACCAACACAAAAGATTTTTGCAGAAAATCCTGTGAGCATTTCTCCGGCTGCGGCTCAACTTGTGTAAGTGTGAAAGGATGGAAAATGAAAACTCTTGGGGAGTTGAATTGTATATATTTTTTAATAATATTTAAAAACTGGTTATTTTAGTGATTGTGGTAGATAATTTAGGCCTGTCGTGCACGGGACCCTCGATTGTTGGGTGATTAAGTTGTTGAGAGACTTGGCGTTTTCTCATTTTACATTGGAATTTCAATACAGCTGAAATTCCAAACCAAACTACAAACCTACTAGCCTTAAATGTCACACTGCAGAGTATTAAAATAAGTTTTTTATGATCGAAACAGTTTATATATTTCTGTTTCAACTAAAAAGGGTTTTATTTTATGGGACTTGTTTTAAACTGTTTCCTTCTATTTAATGAATAAAATACCAAAATCCATTAAGAAGAATATTTAACAACACTTTCACTCAACATTCCAACTAATTTCCCGCATTTATTCTTCTTTTATTCTTTCAAAAGTGTCTTAGGATTTCAGGCCACCTAACTATCACAGCTAGAGCAACTTTAATTTGGTTCCAAAACATGAACCTGCCTAAGGAAATGAGAACTAAAAAAATCAAATTTAACTTCATTGGCTCTTAGCTATTCCATGAATAGCCAAAAAATTCAGAATAGATCAATCAACATCGTGGGTTTATGGTATGTGGAAACGTTTACAAACTCTTCGCAAAAGAGAACGAAAAACTTGTCCAACGCAGCCAAATAAGATGTAAGCATGATAACAGGCCTATCCTTTGGTCACTACCCTCTAAGATATCACCTCAAAAATTGCCACAAACCGATGATTGCCTTTGAATTTTGCACAGAACACGTTCTCTACCACTATAAAGCACATCTTCGCCAAAGGTAACCACAGCTTCCAAGTTCAAGGCCACCTTGAGTTTTGATAAAAGCCTGGGTCTAGATTGGATTTGTTAGGCAGACTTTGTTACAAAGTATCTTTAAAAGTTCCAGTACTACTAATGTCTCTTTATCAAGACAATAATCAAAATAGCATTACAGAGCACCTATTGAGCTTTAGCAACCCTAAATTAAAGCGATAAAGCGATATATGCGTGGCTTTTACAAAATCTTCTTCACAATCAATGCAAATCCTTCATGGCTGCATATCTATAGAAAATCCCTTATCATCTGAAAGCTGAATGCTTACTAATTATTATAATAAATAATTGTCTATTTTCTTATTTCTTCCTATTATTAATTATCATCGTTCATCCTATTATGTACCTGGAAAAAGACACATATGTTGTAAATTTAAATTCGACCAGCGAATTTGGGATGCAATTTAAAGAACCTGAAATAGAGAGCTGCTCCATGATCTCATCAGTCATCCCCATAAATGGGAATTATTACGTTCTGGTTTGTAAATATACCACCCACTTGAATTTTTCTTACATTTATTACGCAAAGACACGTGACCATTACAAGTTAAAATGATGTTATCATCAAAGATGACGAATTCTTGGCCTCTTAGTGTAAAACTGCGTAATATTAGTATTCTGCTAATTTTTGGTCCTGTGAACAAATTTTTATCTAAATTAAATTTTCTTATAATGTGTTTTTTTCTTGCATAAATATGTGGAACTGTAAAAAATAATCCAGCCACACATACAAATGAAACTAATGGATTTCAGCGTTCTACCGTAGGTGGATAGGGTTCTTTATCCCCATTAAGTGAATTAGAAGATATAAAATAATGCGTTTCTTGGCTCCAGCTTGAATTCATAAAACTATTAAATGGGATGAACGAACTTTTATTTGAATACTTAATTGAATCACTTCATATTTAGCAACAGTTCTTAGAAAAAGGAAGCTATTCTGATCGATTAGTTTATTGCACCCTTTTGCAGCTTTTAGAGAAGCTTATGGCTTATTATTGTTTGTCATAAAATTCTTTTACATCATTTTTGCAAAAAAACCATTGCAAAAATATATTCTGAAAACACATTTACTTCAATATGAAATGTAAATTTTAAAAGCTATAACAGGATTAACTTGACAGTGATTGATCAGTAATAGATTATGTAACTGTATGAGATTGAGTGCAATTTTAAATTGTTTTAATAGATGCCTAGAAAAAACATGTAATTTTAGACTTCAGAGATAGCAGTTGAAAAAAATAGGCTTGAATGGGAAGCCGCATAAGAATTCTTTAGGTATCCAACGTTCTCAAATGTTGATATAGGAAGGGAGTGGGTGTTAATTCTGATAAAATATTCAAAATGCAAGTTACAAGGAGAAGGAAGCTTAACTATGACCAACCTGATTGTCTAAAGTATTATTGTTGGACTGTCGGCAAGAGCTAGTTGCCACCCTGGATCGGAAACTCACGTGGAATGCTCATTTTAATAAAGTAGTGGTATAAATGACTACATAAGCCTTATCTAGGGTTACGGACAAAACCAAGCAAAAGTTAGTCCATTTAAAACTACCCGTCACAGTATCCTGTTCCAAGTTTTATTTTAATTCTTCCCTCATAACCGCACTTCGGAATTCTCATAAAAAAAGTTTCGTTCGTTTCGTTCAAAGATGCTTTAATAATAGAAGTTAAAATCAACATAAAACTTCATAACCAAAGTTTAACTTGATAATGGCCTCTTTTGTTGGTTAAAGGAGGTAAAGCAGTTGGCTTTGGTGGTCAGATGCATGGATCGGACGAAGGTGAACTTTTCTCCAGCGATAGAATGTGTATACAGAAGCTCAATAAATGTGCCTCAGACAATGAGGTAACACTTTGCTGGGTTAGAGGATACGAAGGGATCGAAAGGAATGAAAAGGCTGACTCTGTAACAAAGCATGGATCGGCTATAGAGTACCAAGGTCCAGAACTATTTCCCGCCATTGGAGGAGGTATGGTGAAGGATCTAACCGAGAAGAGGGTGGTGACAGAACATCAAAATCGGGGGGAAAATATGATGGCTTGGCGACAGGCTAGGAAGGCGATTAGGCTGTCGTGCGGAACGACCATATGGAAAGTTCTAACCATGGAGCGAGAAACACTCCGATGGTTTGTTTCTTTGACTACTGCGCACGGCAGCTTCGTATATCACCTCAAAAGGATGGGGATTCTGGAGGATGATATGGTCAGACTGTGCCTGAAGAATACTGAGACGGCGGAGCAAATTATGTTTAGGACCTGCGGCTGGGGCTGGGGCCCCATGGGTAAGGAAGTCGAAGATAAATTTCTGTCGGGGAATTTCGCGAAGAGGACCTCTAAGACAGCTCTTGACAGAGGGACGAAAAAGGACCCGAGCCCCTCGAATGTCCTTAATAACAATTTGTTAGAATTAAAGAATGAATCTCGTTCTCTCCGATCAAGGTTAAATGGTCTAAAAAGACATTTATTCTCGGTAAATTTATCAAGTCACTTGAAATTTAAAGAAATTTGCGTTTTTTCTTCTATTTTAATTGCAAATTCATTCTAAGTGAAGGAAAAGCATAAAATTGAGATTGTCGCGTACAAAACTTCGTAAAACAAAAACAGGTAAAAATGAAATCACGTAATTCGATTCACGTAAAACCGAGCGATGATGATGATACTTTTGTTTCAAATTATCATAAAATGTACGAATAATTTTTAGAGTGTATTCCATAGAAGTTTATATAGGTTAAGTGATTATTCTACATAGAATTTTCTGTACTGTTATACTACTTCATCTTTTATATTATTCATACGAATTTGAGTAAATGGGATACTCTTTCAACTTATTTTAGCAATCTGATTACATTTAATTGATAACAAAAGGGAGCAGCCTGTCCTATCGTTTTTTTTTTTCAAAAAGAAAGATAGTTTTTTGTTTAACGGATCTTCTCGTCTAGATAATTGAGAATAAATTACACGGAGAAAACTAGCTCAAATTATAATAATAAAATACTGCTGATAAGATTAATAAAAATTGCCCGGAAACAAAGTGGATTAAGACGTAATCAAAACTAATCCGGTAGACTCCCTCCAGCAATTCAAAGTTTCACAAGAAATTGAAAATTGCTCACGTTTGGCCCGTTTAAAAAAAAACCCAGAGAGGGGGAGAAGATTAGAAGAGGAATTAAGTAACATAGTTACGCTACTGTATCCACATCCAGACAGTGCGGAAAGTCCCACTTCAAACATGATAAATCTAGACAACTACTTAAAATTCACCGCGACAATTACTTAGCGTTAGCAGCGCTCACAGACTTGCAGACAGTAAAATGTTAATTCCGTACATTTGTAATGATTTCAGTGGATGATTTGGTTCAATTGTCAGGGCCAGCGTATTGCTCTTATTTTCGAAGTGGAGCTTTTCACGCTCCCTGGCCACATGCCACTCTATTTTATGCATAGCAATTTAGTCAAGAGTTACTGACTGGTAAAGTATCAGAGTAATGTTGAGATTTATTCCAATGTTGAGCTGCCACTGCCACAAAAGAAAATCACGCCCGAGGAATATAAAGTGGAGCAAGTCATTACTATTACTGTTTCTGCTGTTACTTAATCAATTGACGGTAGACCCAAGTAAAGCAAATAGTTGGCCCAAAAATGAATATTTATGGAGTGGTACAGAGCTTTACCACCGCACTCTACGTAAATACTAATTGCCTTGGCCTGAAAGTGGAAACTGTTAACTGAAACGATTTACTCAATATTTCCAGCACTAAAAATGCTATGGTTTCTGATGAAATTATGTAAAAATTGCTTGCTTTCAGATCTTCTGATTACACTTTGAAGTCCTTCGCTTTTGTCATATTCTGGTTTATAATATGCATTAAGATGTCCAATTCTTTTCCTGTCAGTCCTCGTATTTCTTATATTTTCCAGAAATAATTTTAAATGTCAGTAAGTTCTAATATTAGATATTTGTAAGGCAAAGGCGATATATGCTATTGCGCGTATGAGATTTGTTCAGAACACATACGAAGGGCAGTTTAATGGATACAAAAACGTGGAGACTTATATTCAAAATTCAAATCCTAACCCTCTACCGATGGCATAGATTTTTCTGTTAATCAGTGGAAGCCATTATATAAAATAACCTAAATGAATAAAAGAGCTTCAAGGCTAAACGATCAAATAACACAGCAATTCATAGTTGAAAAATAGAAGAAGCGAAATAAAAAGAACTGTATGTAAAATGTATGTAAAATGAAATTAACATAGAAAATTTAACGCAAATTATTTGCAGACGTAAGATGTAGACAGTAACGCAACAAAGAACTCTAATAGAGTAGAAAAATGTTCAAACACCAACCTCCACGCCAACTGTTGTACTGCCCTTAATAATTTCCGGCTGGAAGAGCATTCCAGATTCTGGGACCACAGATGAAAAACGTACGCTCAGTTTGGAGTGAGTTAAATCTCGGTATAATTAGCTGATTGCTTGTACAAATGGAATTTCACATAGTTATGAAATGTGCAGTTTGATATACCACGGGTATGGATGGACATGTGCGCAAACCTAATAAGATTATTAATATACGAGTATATACCTAGCACAGGCATTAAACCTCACATTGAATTTGGATCCATTTCTAGAGTCAAGAATCGGGAAAACAATACAATATTAAGTAATAGAGGGGAACAATAGCGTTCTCAAGAGATGTTCCCGAACACTATTGTGGAGTATAATGACTTAGAGCCAAAATAATAAATAATTTACATTAATTTTTTGTTTAATAGGCAGACTAGTCTTAACCATGAATCGGTGGGAGAAATGTCGAAGATCAAGCAAAGTAAACGAACTGGAACAAGCTAACTTGTTTGCTGACATCACGGATTGTTATAATGATACGAAAAAGAAGTCGAAGACTTGAATTTGGCCCTAAGGCCCTAAGAACTCGTCAATTTGGCTCTAAGACAAGACGCTGACTCATCTTGAAATATTTCAAACTATTGGAAAGTCGGTGTTTTAGATCAACTCTTTAATGGTCGGCAAAACGTAATCCTGGAATATTGCAAATCCTATTTCGCATTCATTATGCCTTCAGGAAACTATAAGAGCCCAATTATTTATTTTTTAGAAGCTTCCTCACTGCCTCTCGAAATAACCAAAATGTTGTGTAATTTTCCTGTTGGATATTAGTATTCAGTAATCTTTCACCTGCAAATTGAATTTTGCATTTTTTTTCTATTACTGTTAAAACAAACCAAGATTTTTTAAAGGTATTGCCTGAGCTCAGGGAAGAACCCTATGATACAGAAAAAATTTTTTATGTAAGAATAATTTGGAAGATTTTAACCTGACAAATGTTGCAAGTAAGCTACAACTTTTAGCATAATATTTTTACTGTTCAGTTGCTCCACAAGAAGAATTCAACAATTCTCGTCAGTAAAATTGCGTCAATCACTGATACTCAGATAAATCATCGCACCCTTTGAAGGAATCGAACCTACGCCCACAGAAAAGAAAATCTACCTTATCTTCTTGTCAGTGCGAAGTCATCAGTTTCAGCAATGAGGTTTCCAATCAACAGATTTGGGTAGTTATCTCAGTGTAATGACCTTGTAAAGTGTTATTACGGGTGTCAAAAAGCTGTAGGTCATACTTTAATGCTGCTCATTCATCCCTGAATAGGATTAAATAGAACAAAGGTCTTTGCACCTTTTAAGAAAAAATATTCCTGAAGTAGTCTAAGCAACCAGAAATTATAGCAGATAATGTAAAAGATGCAGTTCAAAATATTAAAGCCCGCACCACTCCCTTCTCCTTGTCGGTCGCATGCACTAAATTATTAATTAATTATACATACTTAGTATAAAATTAAAGCAAATGTACGT